>JAWWMW010000719.1:53329-71637 GCA_035048345.1 Echeveria elegans
TTCTCTTACTTACTTTTATCTTATTTTTACTCTCACACTCTCATTATTCCTTAATTACCGTGTCATCAACCCAAATAGGAAGATCATTTCAGGAGGGAGTACATTGTATAATGATGGTAGGGATTCCAATCCCATAAAATTATACGGTAAATGAACAACAAATATTTCCATCCCTAGAAAAGAGGGATAACTTCTTCTTTTTTGATTAAAGAAAAGATGGATAACTTGAAACACCTATCTTAACCTCTCACCGGATCTTATCAATGTTTAATACCATTTCTGTACTGAGCATTCGATCCGTACCAACAAGATTGATGGTATCTTCAAAAACATCAATAGATCCAAATGCATCTGTGCCGGGAGGGCATTTTCCAAAGCCGGTTCTAATGTTCGGTGGTGAATCCCGTGGGAGTCATTGAAGTGGTCACCTTTGTGTGCATGCCCAGCCAAGCAAACCTTCACACAGTTATACTTGTGTATCAACATTCATTACTTCATGTGGTATATGACAACACACCATGACTTTCTGATTGAGTTTGGTAGCATCTTGAAGAACACCGTCCAACCACTCCAACCGTTGCATCCCAACAGCCCATTAAACATGAGAAATCTTCTATCGACTCCAACAAGCCCCTCGGGACTGTTTTTGTCCTTGTTTAGGTTCTTTTCTTCAAGGATCTGCAGTGCCTTCAGATGATCTTTAGGCCAACCAACTGCACTTAAACAAGGTTCTTTTCTGTTGTCGTGATTTTTCTCTTAATCGTTATTCATGGAGGAGCGACCTCCATTTAAACATGGCATTCATCTCACACGTTCACACGACGTCAAGTTTGCTTTTCTCCTCAATTGCAGGAAACAAATTCCTGATTATTCGGTCAACAGAACGCAGGAGCGATGAGATAAATAAGGGCTTCTTTCAGTCCAATGAGTAATGCCCAAAACCTAACTCAAAACTACGTCGTTTTGCGTTAGTAGATGTTCAATTACTTTATCGCAAAACTACGTCGTTTTGGAGTCGAACCATCTTTTCTTCACGCAACTTTCCAACAATATCATACCCAACCAAAACAATAAACCTAAAAATCATAATACGCACAAACCCCAGAACCAGAAATGTTCAATTTAGGAAGTAACGTATCACGATAAAGATTGTAAAGACAGTGGTGGCCAATCATGTGATACGTAGGGCCGCTGTATTTCTCAAACTCACTGACAACCTTCTCCACAGCTTTTAAAGACTGATCTTTCGGACTAAATCCATCCACAATATCTCCAAAATTAACAACAAACTTCAGACTCTGATGCTCATTCCACTTACGAACTGCCATTTGTAACACAAGAAAGCTGTGCCGATAGTACCTTGGAACACCCAGGAAAGAGCGACATCAGGAATATCCGCGTACTGGACATCAGATATAACCCCAAATGAAAAAACCGGCTGCTTCCCATTCGCATTCACCGTTCCATTTTTAGACCCAAACGCCACCTTTAGTCACAATAAAACAAATATCATTAAATACTTATCATATTCTTACACATAAGGCAACATGTAATTAGCAACAACAACAACAAAACTGCTCAAATCCGAAAGTATGTAACTTAGGTTTTCAAATGCATAATCATTCCAATTCACTAGTGCAACAACCAGTTCAGCTAATGCTTGTGCCAAAAAATGAAGCATAAACACACATTCAGATTTTCATTCAAATTGAGAAGTAATCAGAAACGAGTTTCAAAGACGTCGTTTTGCAACATTTGAGTTCAATACAAACCCTAAACATGCGATGTGTAGCAAACATGGGAATTCTCGAAGGGAGTAATTGAAAAATACCCAATTGGAAAGAAGCCTTGATGCGGAAATGAATCGATGACCGGTGCAATCAACTGGAGTGATCAGGAGATCCTCCGAGTTCCGGTCACCGACATATTGAAGGAGATAAAGGAGTCACCAGATAAGAGACATTTTATTATCCTGGAAATAGTTTAAATGATGTATTTTTTATAAACATTTACACATGAAAATAAAATAAAAATTTAGTCATTGTACAGTAAAAAATCATCTGTCAGCGCCTTCTGCGAGACAAATAATAATTTCTGTCTAAATATAAAGAGAGAGCTGTCGGAGCTCCATTCCCTTAGCTTCAGTCCACCTCGCTGCTATTATCCTTATAAGTCGATCTGTCCTTCCTTCAAAACCTCCCAAAGATTCCAAAATAAAAGGTTCAAAAATAAGCCCATTTGCCGAACAACCAGCCTCGTACTTAGAAATCTTATTGTCTTCTGCTCTCCTGACCGCGTCTCCAGCATCTAACATTGCACCTCCCCCAACAAAAGGAGACACAATAGAAACATCCACGCATAAATACCTACCGTTGTCCCAAGCAGGCACTAAAATGTCTGCGGGCTTCTCCCCGTTATTAAGAAGGCCAGACACCTCTAACCTAGGACCCATGTTAGCCTTCCTAAGAAAAGTAAACAACGTATCTCTCACTGTGTTGTGTCTCCTAATCTTCCTCCCCAACCCGGACAATGAGAATCGTGATCACCAGCTGCGTCCGAAGTCTGCATCCCCTACATGTCGTACAAGCCCGAGAAAACGCAAACACATTCTGTCCGGTGCGATATTTTAGAGCCAAATGATACGCCGTCGGGTTCATATGAAGCCCCAAAAAAAGGCGTAGGTATCACTGTGGTCCAAATACCACTCCCCGGAGCAGAAACGACATTCATTAGAATGCTAACTCGCGCTCCCCCTCGACCTTTAATCTCTTCTCTGATGCCAAACCAGAGAGCTGTGGCTTAGCCTTTGTCCTTAAATCCTCCAATCTAATCGGCGAAGTAGGACTAAACCTCGAGTTCCATTCCCCGAGCAAGACCTCACATCTCGAGAAAGCGAAAGAATCCTTCGTAAGCATCTCCCATAAACCCCCAGCTTGCACCAAAGAAGCCAATGCTGCTGAGATAGCCACCTCACTCCCAATCGGAATGCCTAGACCACCAAACTTAATGGGCAACCCCACTAATCTCCTCTGCTCTGTAGTGAATCCAGTATGCACTAAACTTTGATGCACATCACTATCAAAAGATCGAATGGACCCCTCAATCCAACAAGGTGGCGCGCTCCTTAAGTTATACATCATCTTGGACATGCCCACACAAGCCCGCAGAAGTAATAACTCTAACTGTGGGTCGTCCAATTTAGACATCTCTGAAAGAATGTCCTGAATACCTTTAACCCGTTGTCCAACTATCTCATCAGCACCCCTTCCGTCACCTGAGATAGGGTTACCCAACACAGATAAGGCTGAAGAACCCGAAACTACAACCCCATCAGGCAAACCCGGAGGTCGTTCTGCGCTACCACGAGGCCACCACCATAAGGATTTGCTAAGATTCACAACCAAACCCAGTTGTGGACCCACCTGCCGAATGACTTCTAAAGATGTCAACAAATCATTTTGACGCCCCATCAGTACACCGTCGTCCAAGTACCAAGTGTTGAGTGATAAACCAGGACAACGCTCCGCAACCTGAAGAATTAGAGGCTGCAAAGCAATGACGAAAAGCAATGGGCCCAACGGATCACCTTGTTGTACCCCACACCAACTATGTATAACCGACTCTCCAACAAATAGTGTCGCCTGACACCCATAACAATATTCAACCCAAGAGCACAGAGATGGAAAGTGTTGACGCACTCCTTCTAAAAAGGCGGTTCTGCTGACTAGATTAAAAGCGTTAGTAAGGTCCACTTTCAAAACCCCGAACTCCTCGTCATCAAAGTGCTTCGCAACCAAGTGATTCAAAGAATGTGTAATGACTTCTGCTCCTCCTTTAACCCCTACACCTAGCTGAAAAGGCAGCAAAAAAGTTCTAGCTGAAGCGCTAACTGCCCTCAAAGCCACCTTTGACGTCAGACGGCGCCAAACCTCCCCCACGGCAACCGGTCTAACACCTCCTCCAGACTTTGAAAGAGGAGTGATAGGCGCACTCATGAGCAACGGAGCCAAACAAGGGGGCGCTCCACCACTCAGCAAAAGCACTACATGCGCCGTGAAGACTGACTGCACAAAAACCTCCTCCTCCCTATTAGCAATACCTTGAAGCATATCTAACAATAATTGCGGCCTAAGCCCATACCGCCCACCCGAAGACCCTCTCGGAAAATATTGCAGTGCACGCCACGCATCCTCCCACGAAGGCACTAACGAAGCCGGAGGCTGCCCCAAGGGAACTGCCGGAAGGGGAGCATGGGGGTGCAAATGAGCGAGCTCCTCTACTAACTCCTGAGAACGCGGCAAAACTCCACCATTGACTAAAGCGTTAGCAGCATCACCGAGCCGACCCAGTGTCGCCAACTTCTCACAACGCTTCACGTTTAAACTAAATAGTGAGATATAGTTTACCATCAAATAAAACGAATACCGGGTGCAACGCTCCCACTTGTTGTACCAAAATTTCTGTAATTTTTCGAATGTTTTTGGCTAAAAATCTGAATTCGACCTATACTAGAGAATTGTAGATATTTGAATCAACTTTCCAACGATACATAAAATGTTTTCAACAGACAAATTATGTGTTCCATACTTATTTTTTGAGGATCATTTTCTTATAAAATTATATATCTTTTATATATATAATATAATATAATATAATATGATGTCATCATCCGTGCATATAGCCGCAAATTTTTTGTTTCTAAAATTGTAAAAATCGTTGTGAAATCACTTTAATGAAATCAAAACAGAATGCAGTCCACTTCTTGGCCTAATAATCAAATTAAACCCTACTAATTTTTTAAGTTTAAATTTACATAGATTACACGGACCCGACCCATTAAAAATAAAATGTATAAATTTACACCGACCATACGAATTCGTTTAAATTTACAAATACCACACGACCCAGTCTGCCCAATTAAAAAATTATAAATTAAAAGTTTTATTTTCACATATAACACGAGTTCAAAATTTAATCGATCGAGTTCGTTCGTATTTGACGATTGCGCTTCGATAGTACGCTAGTTCTTAGGACATCCGCATCAGAGCACCTTCTTGTTTAGCACATTCTCTCATTTTCTTCAAAATCAAGCACAAAAAAGGCATATGCACCAGAGCATCTTCTCATTTAGCACCTCTCTAGCACCTTCTCACTCATTTTATGCTTTAATGAAAAAATCTTCTCTTTTGATCCTAATCTATTTACTTTTCACACATTCTCTTAGCTACTTTTATCACACATAATCTACTTTTCACACATTTTTTTACCTATTTTTCACATATTTTCTCTCATTTAGCACATTTCCCAACACCTTCTCCAGCACATTCTCTAGTGCATATGTCCTTAATATAATATATAAAATATCAAATGACTAAAAGCAACTAATCCTCCTTTTAGACAGGTCACGCATTTACTCAGTACTTTTGCAGTTTTTAAGTTTGCTGTCCTGACTCTCAATCCAACAACAAGCAGAAGACAACGAGGGCAAAATCGGTATCAACAAAAAACCTCTCCCTTGTTTCATTTCATTCATCAACACCGGAGAAGAGAGCGTGTGCGTGTGTGAGTGGTTGAATTTACAGTTTCCGGTAACTCACACACCGGCTCAGTCACACTATAAATCTCAAAAAATGGATTCTTCAGTATCTCAAATTCAAGATCTAAATCTCATCCCTGACTCACCACCGCCGACCGCGCCGCCGTCCTGATACAGCCGAAGCTTGAACCGAAGATCGAGCCGTTCGATCATCCTCCGCCACCTCCACCAGGTTTCCATTCCGATCTGTCATTAAATTCTCTCAACAACAATAGCAGCAGCAGCAGCAACAGCGACAACAATGTGTACTCCGAGTTCTACCGCGTATCGGAGCTTTTTCAAGCGGCGTTCGCTGAGCATAGTCGGAAAATTGGAGAGATTTATGACGTCACCATCGATGCTTTGGACTCTAATACCGGCGCTATTGTTGCTGTTCCTGATGATAATAATAGCTTGACGCCTTCAGTACATACGCCAAGGAGACGAGTCGGTCAGCGATCCTCGGAGCTTGTGAGGATTACGGATATTGGATTGGAGGACCAGAGGTACTTTCGTGAGAATCTAAGGACTACGAGAATGGTATATGATTCCCTTAGGATATTTTCGATTGTTGAAGATGAGAAAGGGAATGGATTAGGGTTAACTAGGAGGAGTAAATGTGATTTGAAAGCGGCTACGTTGATGAGGGAGCGTGGTCTTTGGATTAATCAGGATAAGCGGATTGTTGGATCTATTCCTGGTGTTTTGGTTGGAGATATGTTTTCATATAGGATGGAGCTTTGTGTTGTCGGACTGCATGGTCAAACACAGGCTGGAATTGATTATCTTTCTGCGAATTTGAGTTCTAATGGTGAGCCGATTGCTACTAGTATTGTAGTTTCTGGTGGATACGAGGATGATGAGGATTCTGGAGATGTGTTAGTTTATACGGGTCATGGTGGACAGGACAAATTTCATAGGCAGTGTGCTGATCAGAAGCTTGAAGGTGGAAACTTGGCATTGGAACGTAGTATGTTTTACAGTATCGAGGTTAGGGTGATTAGAGGATTTAAGTATCAAGGAGGTAACAAGATTTATGTTTATGATGGTTTGTATAAGATTGTAGATACTTGGTTTGATATCGGTAAGTCTGGATTTGGAGTCTATAAGTTCAAGCTTGTGAGAATCGAAGGCCAGCCTGATATGGGTAGTACTATTCTTAAATATGCTGAGAATCTTAGAACTTCGCCTTTGAAGGTCAGGCCAACTGGTTATTTAAGTCTTGATATATCGAAGAAGAAGGAAGATGTTCCTATTTTCCTATACAATGATATAGATACTGACCATGAACCTTTGTACTATGATTATCTTGCAAAGACTGTGTTCCCTCCCTTTGTTTATCAGCAAGCTAGTAATTCCTCTGGATGCGAATGTGTATCTGGTTGTGATTATGGTTGTTTATGTGCAAAGAAAAATGGAGGTGACTTTGCCTACGATCAAAGTGGTACTTTGGTGAGAGGGAAGCCGATCATTTTTGAATGCGGCCCTCGCTGTAGGTGTCCTCCTACATGCCGAAATCGTGTGACTCAACATGGGGTAAGAAAGAGGTTGGAAGTCTTCCGGTCAAATGAAACTGGGTGGGGGGTGAGATCCTTGGATTTGATTCATGTCGGATCTTTCATATGTGAGTATGCTGGAGTTGTACTCACCAGGGAACAGGCAGCAATTTTTACAATGAATGGTGATAATCTGGTCTATCCAAATCGGTTCACTGAAAGATGGTCAGAGTGGGGAGATTTGTCAAAGATCTTTCCTGAGTATGAAAAGCCTGCTGTTCCATCGATTCCACCCATAGACTTTGCCATGGATGTATCAAGGATGAGAAATGTCGCTTGTTACATGAGTCACAGTTCATCTCCTAATGTGATGGTGCAACTCGTTTTATATGACCATAACAACGTGTCTTTTCCTCATTTAATGATATTTGCAATGGAGAATATACCACCATTAAGGGAACTTAGCCTTGATTATGGCGTAGCTGACGAATGGACCGGTGAACTTGCTATCTGTAACTGAAGATCTTCGACTGCCGGGTGCTCATAAATCTTGATTCAGCGGTCTTCTTAGTAGTTGAAGGTAATGTTAGCATCCTATTATACTAGGAGTATCATTTATCTCATTTGCCTTTGATTGAAGATAACGAAACTGTCTGTGCCTTTGGGTGACTAAAGGACATCGGCTGTTTTGGTTAATATAATTTGGGTACGTAAGAATTCCGCAAATTTGAGGCATCGTGTTGTAAGTCACTGAGCATTAAAATATGTGATTGTTGTTTTTCTATCATGTTTTTATGTTGAAATCGCAAGCCATTGCTTCCGTAACATATCATCAATCTCTGTTTAAATTGATAGGTTCTGTTCCTAGTTCTTTTTAAGTTCGCATAATAGTTAAGACTAAAGATCACTGACGCTAAAGGATCTGAAGTCACTGCTATTGAAAATGAAGTTATGTATTCTGTATGCGAGTAATAAATATCCTTTATACTTTCCAGTAGTTGTTTTATTATTTTCAGTTATTGGCGTTTGTTAACTTCTTCTAAGTTCGTATTGACTTTGGATTTTTTATTTTTAAGTGTTTAACTGTTAGAATGGTAATTTGTTTAATGTCAAAGTATATATTGTAACCGCAAGTGTTTTATGTATTTTACTTTCTACGGTCCACACTCATAGGTAAAAACATTAAAATATTCCACATGAATGGCTTATTGTCAGCAAGTAAACCGTATGTTTAATTATTAGTTGGCATCGATCAACGATTCTTATAGTAAAAATATGTTTCTTTTGTTCTTACATTAAGATAAGGGACAACAGCGATAGTCAATAATAATAGATATATTTGCGAAGCAATCCTATAACTCATATATTTTAATTGCAAAGACTAGCATCAAATCTCAGCTGTATCTTTAATTTCGTTAGAGACTTGCAAACTAATAATGTTGCCTGTTTTAGTGTTTTATGCTTTGAACTAATTAAGATAACCATTCTGACGGCTTATGTTTTGATGTTCTATGGAACATGAGAGTAAGTGGAGGTGGATTGCATTTAATTTATTTATCACCTTTATAATGAGGTTTATGAATATTCTTTCTTATCTTATATGTTAGTGTAGATGAGTAATTGTTGAAGGAAGAATAGATAGTTAATCTTTATTGGTTGTTATTAATCCATGTGATATGAAGCGTATTATTGAGATGCCGACCAATTTATTGTTTACTTGAGATATACTTTCCCATTAACATTATATGCCTATTGAATGCTGTGAAAGTTTGGACAACTTTGACCGAGAAGGATTAGAAGGGATATGAAAAGATAAGAAGAGTGATTTGCACACGGAGCTTACAAGTGTTCCGGTAAATTATCGTACATTGTGTGAAATTAATTTGTTTTGCAGTTAATTGAAAATGCAATTACAAACTAATAAAATGTTTCCTATATTGTCGTGAACCAAATCTATTGTTACGTTAGTGGATCAAGCAAGAACTGCAGGAATTGCAATCTTTTTGTGTTTTAAATCTGTGACCTATGTCAGTCTTACTAATTCCGGTTGAAATTTTCTTGCGCCAGACCTCAGTTTGGAAGTCATAGTGGTGTTGAAACTATTAATCTGTTTTGTAGTTTATTTATGAGGGTATTACCATTGTCTCATAAATCTTGTTCAGTAATTGAGATATCAAGACTAAAATGCTGTTGTTAACATCCAGTGTATGGCTCATGTTTTCATTTATGCATGTCTAATATTTGTGAATTGTTTGTATATTAAAGCGTCCATTTTTTCACTCTGTGCAGATCAGACTGCCGCGTGGCGCATACAGTTTTCATTCTTTGACTTGTCAGACCAAATTCTATTGAAGTTATCAGGCAAGAATGTTCCGGCCAGGTCTGTTTGTTTCTCCGTTCTCATCGATTCAACTGAATTTTCGGTTTCATTTGTTTTGTGGGAATGCGAGTGGTGAGATGGTGTGATGTGTGTTATTTTTTACGTGTGTGCATATTGTTCATGAATCGTGATGGATTTTATATAACCAAGAGTGTCGAACATAAAGGACAGGTTTGGCCATTTTTCATTCATTAATCATGTATACTGCTTTTGCTTGCTGGACTGTTGCTTTTTAATGATGTCATTGATGGACATGTCTGAGTTCAAAACTTTTGGGTTAGAGAATTTTGTTTTGATACATGTGGCTGTTTTTTGTTTTGGAGGGATTGGTTGGGTGAACTTGTATGATTCTCTTGCTGACTGTTTTTGTCAATTAAATAATTAATAGAGCGGAGCAGGGTCTTGCTTTAATGTTTTGTTTTATTTTGTTTGCAGGTGGACTTGGCAACCTTGACTGACAAGGCGTGTGAAGATCTAATATATAATCATTTGAGGCACAAGTACCCAGAGCATAAGGTTAGCATATCTCACCAAGTTTGTGAGTCTTGAACTTGGGGTTCCGCTATGCTAGATTTATATCGTCTTCTGAGATGGAGTTTCTATTATTTTTTTTGAGACTGAAATGTGTTTTGATAAATGCCTGTGTAGTTTATTGGCGAAGAGACTACAGCTGCCAATGGTGTAACAGAACTGACCCATGACCCAACATGGATTGTTGACCCCCTTGACGGGACAAACTAATTTTGTTCATGGGTATAGCATCATCATTTGACATTTCCATTGGTTTTACTTTTGTTTTGGGAATTGGGAAATCACTAATATGATAAACTGTGAATTGAAGTTGAAGGTTCCCTTTTGTGTTTTTCCATTGGCCTCGCTATCGACAAAGTCCCCACTGTCTGTGTCGTATACAACCCAATAATGGATGAGGTAAGATTTCTTTCTTAGCCCATTGTTTGTACGCAGTGTGCACGGGTGTGGGAAGTTAAATTGTCTTTTCACATTTCAATATAGTGAGTGCAGGACGTAGCAAGATACACTTCAAATCATCACTGTTTTTTGTTCTGACTTCTGTAAATGCAGCTCTTTATTGGCATCAAGGGATAAGGTGCATTTCTGAATGGAAAACCCATTAAAGTGCGAGCTAGAGCTCCCATTCTGATTTCATTGTTGCTTTTATTCTATACAGTATACTAACATGTAAAACAGCCGCTCATTGTGTTAAAATCTGAATCACCA
This sequence comes from Echeveria elegans, assembly GCA_035048345.1. Classification (NCBI taxonomy): domain Eukaryota; kingdom Viridiplantae; phylum Streptophyta; class Magnoliopsida; order Saxifragales; family Crassulaceae; genus Echeveria; species Echeveria elegans. Next base: position 64,020 of record JAWWMW010000719.1, read on the forward strand.
CAGCTAGCAATGCTGTTTCTTGTAACCCGTGTCTCACTAAACACAGGCTTTCTTCGAGTATCTAAATGTAAAACAGCCGCGAGGTGTGTTATAATCTGCGTCACCATCGCAATGCTGTTTCTTGTAACCCGGATATTCCTCAGGTAAAAACTCCCCCTTCCCAAGATACTCGACGTGATATTGAGCCAACCATTCCACGTGGAACTTCTTCGGAGTCCGCAAGGTAAAGTGTACTTCACCATTGTCGGTGAGCAGCTGAGCAGCATTCTGCAGATATGCATCAAGTAGATTTTGAACCGCCCTATACGCAAGTTCAATCAGATAATCAGGCGGCAATGTAGCTTTGAATATAAAAAAATCAGAGCTGGCTGTGACTTACAGTTGAACTGGTGAACTCCCGGGATTCTTTCCGTCGATGGCACAATGAGGAAATTGGAAAACAACTCGGTCAAATCTTCGCTGACCGAGCCGCTGATCCATAATCATTTGAGATGCATCAAATGAAAAGAAAACAGTGGCTCCAAGGTTCTGAAGCATAGAAATGTTTGATTCGGCCCCTGAGTATTTACAAATAGCTTCATCTATTAAAACAGAACAAAACAAAACAAAGAGAGTTAATATATCTATTTAAATGGGAAAAAATGATCAAATATAAACGTATTCTAATACCTCTGGTATCCAACGTAGTAGCAACTATCAACGACCCGGATGAAAAGCCGCTGGCAAGGCTCAGGGAGAAAGAAAAATCTCCCTCTCCGACGAGTAAAATCGAATAATGCGCTCTGTATATACCGACGGATGCCATGATTACACTGCAATCATAAAACAACAACATGTAAAGCATATACGTATGATGCAAATTTACGTTGAAGTAGAAGAATCTCACACGCAAAGAAGGAATGCGACAAAAGCCAAAATATCGAAACCCTAGAAATCTTGATTTCACTACAATCTTACTTTAACTAAGCAAAGAAGCAGCAGAGATCAAGATATGTAAAATGGATAGGATTCACCAAGAATGGAAAGCTGGCAAGATCTCCGGCAAAGAAGAATAGAGATCGATCCGGGCGAAGAATAGTTTACGTTGAAGTAGAAGAATCTCACATGCAAAGAAGGAAAGCGACAAAAGCCAAAATATCGAAACCCTAGAAATCTTAATTTCACTACAATCTTACTTTAACTAAGCAAAGAAGCAGCAGAGATCAAGATATGTAAAATGGAGTTGATCAAGATAGGATTCACCAATAATCGAAAGCTGGCAAGATCTTCGGGCGAAGAAGAATGGAGATCGATCCGGGCGAAGAATCGAAAGCTGCAGATTTGAGTCGATGAGTGAGAGATGGGAGGTTTGGGAGAGAAGGTCTTTATATTTGGTGCGAAAGTTAGTTACAGCTCAACTGAATGGACGATCAGACCATTAATTGGACCATAAATGGACCGTTGTTTGAAATGAAAACACGTTTGGTTGTAAGGAAAAAGGTAAGGAAAGGAAAATTTAAAGAAAAAAATTTAAAGGAAAATGAAATGTGTGTTCAGTTGTAAGCGGGAAAAATGTAAAAATTGGCAAAATATGATCAAATTTTCCTTACAACTTTCTATTGGGAAAATTGTTTTTCTTAGTAATAACATCAATTAAAAAACTTAATTCAATTCAATTAAGAAATACGACTCTCAATTAAATTAAAACCTCCGGGCCATTAAAAATTATTAGTTTATGTTTTAAGTTTAAATTTAAATAGATTACACGAATCCGACCCATTAAAAATTAAAAGTTTAAATTTATACAGAACACACATTTTTTTTTTAAAAATTATTCCTACATCGTCAAGGACTGGACAACCCCCAGACTCAAGCGGATATGCGTCCAGGGCGACTCGAACTCGAGCACTCTTAATACTTAGATCAAGAGTGTAACCACTAGACTACCACCCCCTTCTGCGTCAATCGCGTGGACTCACCTGGCGAAGATCCAACACTAGTCACAAAGAAGTAGCTCTTTTGCCAGAATAGTTGGAGGCTTAGGTGGACGAGCAGCAGAAGAAATTATCTTCGGCGAACCAGAAGCAACATCAGGAGCTGCAGGTGACTTGCAACAGGTAACCCAAATAGCACGACAAAACGGTGACAACATTTGGGATGTCAGAACTGAGACCGTGGGCATTGACAGACCCAATAATACAAAGTAGCAACGTGGTACTGAGAATGCTAGCCGGGAACAACATGTCTGAAAAGCTAGCTGAAGATATAGATGCATTCGGTGAGGAACATTGTGGAAAATGCTTATGAAGTTTTGAAGATGCATGACACCAGAAACAAAAGAGCAGCAATGGACCACATTGTTGATGTATTGCTGGAGAAGGAAACTCTAAGCGGGGAGGAAATTCAGGGCCTTACTTTCGGAGTTCACAAATATACCTTCACCTTCTGAGGATAAGTTGAATAGCAAGCCTGTTAGGGAGATGATAACTGCATGAATAATAGAGAACAAATGAGTCTATAGATAGTGTAAACCGAGTTGGTACCATCTTGTGTACATAAATCATCCATGCTGTTTCTTTTACTCTAATCTACTAACGTTACCCCGCCAATGTAGCTTGCCTTCTGATTCTCATGCACAAATTTCTTTTCTAGCTTTTTCGTAAAACAGAACAGGCCGTTTGATTGCGGGGAAAAAGAAGAAGAAATAAAAAATTAAAAAAAATTGAGCGAAAATGAAATGTGTGTTTGGTTGTAAGGAAAAAAATAAAAAAAATAGTCAAAATGAGATCAAATTTTCCTTACAACTTTTTCATGAGAATTTTTTTTTTAAATTTTTTTCCTCACTTTTTTCCCACGACCAAACGGAGCCTAAGAGATAGCGCTACGGTGTTACTCTGACACCTGAGTAGGGCTTAAAGAGTATCTATTATATAATATAATTTAAGATGAACTATCAAATAGAGATTTCCTATAATACCCCTACCCTCTTTTCAAAATTTCAATTAAACACACAGATTCGTTAAAATTTTCAGAGAAACACACGGGATCAGTCCGGCTCATTAAAAATTTTAATTTACACAGATCGCACGGGTCCGTTTAAATATTCACATAACACAAGAGCCCAGCCGGTCCATTAAAAATTAAAATTTTATATTTACACTGACCACACAGGTCCATTTAAATTTTTAGAGAAACACACGGGTCCAGCTCCGCCCATTAAAAATTTAAATTTATACAGATCACACATGACCGTTTAAATTTTCACATAACACAAGGGTCCAGTCCGGCCCATTAAAAATATAAAATTAAATGTTTTAAATTACGCGGATCACACGGACCCAAAAATTGATCGATCAAATCCCGTCCGTATTTGACCCGTTCGATTGCAATTCGGAACAACGCATCTCCGTCGTTACGATGGGCGGTACGCTAGTAACCATATAAGTGACTGAGAAATGGAAAATCACCAAAAATCTGCACAGGAGCACAATCCATCTTCAAAGCAATGGAACCCATTTGTATCTGTGACATTATCTTCCTTTTGGTTGTCCCAGCATTTAGCTTCATGGCAGCGTGGCAGTCATCATCACACATCCTGAGATTTTTTATAATTCGGATCGGTGCAGCTTAAGATTTTTATAATTCGGATGTTCCATTCGTGTCGACGACTGCTAGGACGCGAGAATTGGAGGTGGATTGAAGCAGGCTAGCTTCGGTTAGGTGATTTGGTACTCAATGTATTCATTCGAAAAGCTAAGTTCTTCAAATTCTGTATCCGTGACAAACAATCGATTCTAGTGCATCCTTTTGAGTTCCGATGAGAGCTCACCGTGGATTAAAGGGGCATGTAACCACATTAAAGATTGGTGTCTTGTTTACTTTCATTCATTCGATTTTAAGGTTCTAAACCGGACAAAACTTAACTGAATTGATACTGGTTAATCAGACTTAAAATTATAATAATAGTACAATTTATTGAAGATATAGTCCTAGTGATCATCAAAAACATGAATGGACGAAATAGAAACCAAGTGATCTCCAATGAATGAAAAATGAAACAGGGAACGTTTACAAGGAAATGTTGTCTTATGTTACAAGTTATAACATCAATAATTCAGGATACAAAAAAAAACAGAAAAGAGAACGACGGTATCATAATAGTTGGATATCATATCGAAGAGACTCGAGACTATATAGATATGAAACCTTCCCTAACAAGGAGACCAAAGCCTAAAACAAAGAGACCTACTCCGATGCATTCAGTAGGAGACACAAAGGTCTGAGAATAAGCGGACAAGGTGATGACTGCACCAGCTACTCCGATAAGAAACGAGCTTGTGTTCTGATTCATCTTTTGCTTCTTCAATTCTTGATCCTCTTCTTTTCTTCAAGAATCTCTCTGCTCAAACAATGTGAATATGGCACTTTTGTTTGTTTAACACATTATGGCCTAAAGCTTTAAAGTCAACTCTTGGAATGAATCTCCACATTTTATAAATTGATTATATAATTTGACGTGGTTGAAGTAAGAGACTATTGTATTGAACGTGGCTCTTGGTGGACACAAAGTTGTGTTAAGAGTTTAAGATGAAGTATTTAACTGAGACGTTGATTGCATTATGCTTATTGAATTTATTGTGAACAACATATCAAGTTGTAACTTAATCTTTTGACCTTAGATTTGGACCAAGCTTGAAAGGAGGCCTTGTTGAAGTGTTTTTCTAGCTCCACTAAAATGGTTCGTCTTGATATTTTCTTATTTAAGTAGAACAATTTTGTTACGTTTGCAGCCCTTGACTTCATTGATTTCGTCGGTTGATTTTTTTGGAATAAGAACTGGTATGATTAAGGCTATGGTGATCTATGAGGGAGTGGTTGACTTTACTCCTTCTACTCATGTCAGGTCTGAGAAATCTGTGATCGCCCCTCCACCCTCGCCTGTGAAGGTGGGGCAATCCTCACAAGTCGGTCAGTCTATGGAGTCTCCTACTCCTTCGGTTCCTCGCTCTTTAGAGGATTACCTCCCTTTGATCATGCCTTATCTCGAGGCAGAGGGCATTTTTGAGGTTCCTGAAATTATTGATGCCTCCTTTTTGAAGAAAGCGAATAGAGCTACGACCATGTATCGTAACAATGTGCCTATCCCTGCGGCAGCTCTGGGGGAAGTGTCTCCTCCCATCAGTGAATGGATCTCAGCCAAGAAGAAGAAGGGCAAGAAAGGTGTTCACAGTGTGTCTGAGAGTGCACTTAGGCGCTCCTCCCGTGATAGACAGTCTACTAAAGTGAAAAACTCAGACTTCTTCTATCGTGCAGTAGGGTAGTTTTATTCCCTGTTGATCGGTTTCGTTCCCTAGCCCAGGGGGTCTTTTTCTTCCTTTTGGTTTTCTTGTCGGGGCTTTTGGTCCTCCTGGTTTATGAGTGTCTTTCTCTTCCCTTGTTATAGCCATGATCCAGGCTTTTTGGATCCTATCTATTTAAATTTTCCTTAAAAAAAATTGATATGACTCTTCAATCCCCTTTAAAAGAAGAAAAAAGCATAAATGTACGTGAACCAATAGATGATCAAATAAACTGATCAGCAACAGTTTTGAAATGGCCCCGATCGAAAGTCAACATTCAATATTTGCCATCAATTAGGAAAATAGAGAGAGGACACTCAACAAGCTTTCCACGGGAAAACAGAGAGAGGACACTTCCCAGCACCAGTAATAGTACCCCCAGTGCCCACACCTGAAACAAAGTTATAGACAGTTTTTCAGTGTTACTTGTTTTTAACGAGCTTAGACACCTCAATAGTACACGATGAGTGTTAAAAGATGACTATGTATTTGAAGCCACATCGGAAACTATATTTATTTCTCCTACAATCTCGCATTGATAGGGATGCCAATTTGACCCGCGGACATGTGACCCGCGCCGCTTATTTCTCCTACACCTCTTATTTCTCCTACAATTTTTCAGAATCTGTCGGGTAGAAACTTGGTGTTTAGCAAAAATGTAACTGATCATGGTAGGTTAGCATGAATACCGAATTTCATACATGCAACTTATTTGAGAAAAAAAAAATCTCTTACATGGTCAAATGTATTTGATGCATGTTAACCGAACATTCAATACCATATGAGATGATGCATTAAACTAAAGCTACCAGAAAAGACAAAGTTGAAAACTCTTACATCTGAAGAATGAGTAAAAATAAAGAAGCCAACCACTGGAGAAAACTCATTAAATGAGAGTTTATTGAACATCAGAAAAGTAGAAAATGGTCAGCACAGGGTAGGGCAGCAATAGAGCAGTAAGGGTTCATACTGAAAAACTAGTAATACTTGTACCAAATGATACTTTGTTAGTTTAACAAGAAAAATATTGTAGATTGCACCCTCATCTACGCCAGTACAGTCAGCATCACCCTCAGAATTGAAGTAAAATATACAGCGAAAAATTTAAAGTTGAAAATGCAGTAAGGGTTAGGATTAAATTCCAAGTGCTCAAGTCAAGCCAATCAACATTAAAATTTAGGCAGAGTTAAGTAAAGTCAAGAAAAGATACGCCAGATCAAGGCTTTACCTGTTGGAGGAGCTGTAGTAAACAAAATGTGGGCAAGGAGGAATCATCTTAATTCCCCTGAATTCAGGTCCAATCGAGAACACCTGATAAGAAGAATATTGAAGCAATTTTTACTAGTAACTCAGTAAATAAAGCATATAGTAGATAACTGACGGAGACACAGTTTCAAAACCTTCAGCATACTAAACAATGAGTATATAAAACATAACAACTCGCAAACATGCTGCATTTTTCAAAACTCTCCAATTCGCATAGCATTAAAAGCAACAATTTTCTCGGCACAACTGATTACAGATATACAATGATTTTAAGGTGACTTCTGCATGTTTGAGATTTTGACTTGCATTCAAGCATCAATTAAAGAACAGCAACTGAGTTCATTTTCCGAACTTATTTAGTCATCGTTTTTTCAGAATTGAAAATAATGATATTAAAAATGGAAAAACCTGAGTGTCTACGCCGAAAAGAGTATATAATGAGGAACGCCGAGCAGCAGCAGCAGCGTCGCTCCCTCCACCTCCGTTTCCGAGTTCCGACTCCATTCCGCGAAAACTTCTCTTCTTCTCCCTCTCCGATTACTAACTGAAACCTCTCTCTTCGTACCTTCTCGCGGAGCTCTCCGGTTCGATCGGTCCAATTGATGTGCCGGTTCGATTTGATTATACACGTGGACGTGGACCTGGAATGGGAAAAACAGGGGATTTGGATTCGGCGAAGAACGAATTGATTCGATGGTCGGCGGAGGAGCGCAACGGCGCTGCCGAAAGGGAATCGAGCAGCAAAAGCGCGAAGCGGACGAGATTCGTTTCCGACGACGACGACGAGGAAGAAGTCGTAGCAGCGGACGATTTTTTCGATAATGAATCAGCGAATAGCGAAAAAGCGAGTGGAGGAGTTAATGACGTCGTTGCAAGTGTTTCGGCTGCCGCGAGAGATGCATCGATTTCTGTTATTTTGACGGATCCTGAAGTTCTCGACTGCACTACTTGCTATGACTCCCTCACCATTCCAGTCTTTCAGGTTTTTCCAGTTTCGGTTTTTTATTCAGATTTCACATCGCCTACTTCATGCT
>JAWWMW010000719.1:94099-108579 GCA_035048345.1 Echeveria elegans
ATTCAAAGTATCCTTTTCAAAGAGAATTTGAATTACTGATCTCATAGAATGTTATTGGTCCCAATTAAGATATTGATCTGTGAATTTATTACCCCTCGAGCATGTTAAGTACTTTGATTCAAATGCTTGAATTATAATCTCGCTGAATGAACTTGATAAATTGGTTCAATCAAACAGGCATTAACTTATTAAATTATATCATCAGAAAGAGATGAAATGATATTTTTATAGACACAATGCCGACCTAGAACATTTAAGGGTACCCTATGCGCACTATGCATTGCATACATAATGCACCATGCATGTGAATCTAGAGACTTATGTGGCTTCCAGGTCGCATAGAAAAATCAAATGGTTTGTACTGTGACCTTATTCAATACTGAACTTATAAGTGCATGATCATTTCTTGCTCAAGCTGCTCCACAAAAGGGCAATGCCTTATTTAGATTGGAATAACCTAGCATCATATATAATACACCGATTAGTACTTTATAGTATCGTTTAGTTTAATCAAGCAGGCAGCAGGCTCATAAAACCCTAGCAAGTGGCACATGCTAGGATCGATCGTCAAAAAGGATTATCAATGATCATGATCATAGCCAATGTATCCCATAGTGCATGCTCATATCAAAAGTGTCAATATACATAATATATTCGCGTACGACGAGCCGCATCATTTCCAATCATTAGGGTTCTTCGAAGCCTTTAGTGTCAAAGGGATCCATATCTGTAGGGTTTTAAGTGTGTTAGGGGTGCAAGTAGTGATTTAAATGGATCAGTTAGGTCGAAAGAAAGTTGTGTAAAAATGAAAAATATAGAAATTAGTACAGATCCGATCCTCCAATCATTTGTTGCGAATGCTCTCTAAAGGAATTGGTTTGTTTATGATAATTAACCCTCTTTTTTGGCCGTTTATGCTCTCTAGAATCTTTGGTAGGAATCAAATGATGATTGCTTGAGGTTTTGGGCATCCACACACAGCCGCAATGATGGAATTCTATATGGCATACCGAATTTAGGACGTCAGTCACTAAGCATGGCATCCCTTCAGATTATATAATCAAAGTTGGATATCTTCCAGTGGAGATTATTAACCTGTAAATTTTAATGCACAATATGGAAAGGTACAAGTGGACTTGGATCCGGTGCTACGAGCAGTCATTTTTAAATTTTTTTTATCATAATCTATAATCCATAAGTATAGGTGAACCAGTTATATAGACAAGTAATTACCTAAAAACTAGTAAAAACGATCCTGTTTAATCTTGTCGCAAACTGTTGTTTGCAGCATGGAATCTTGTTTCGGTACAAGTTGTAAGCATTTCTAGGAAGTGTCTTTCATCCATGCCACTTGCATGCATGATTGTGAACTACTGTCAAATTGCTGATATATTTTTCACAAATTATAAGCAAAATCACGTAGTTCTGAACTACTGAGCATGTGATCGTGATTATTAAACTTTTTTCAAAACAATACCGCTATGATCGTTTGTAGAAGATTTTTTTGTAGCTTTATAGACTCATATGCTATGTAATTAAGTTATGACATATAAAAGCATAGTAATAAAATAAAATTGAATTAATTTTTTAAAAAAATTGAAGAAAATATCCCAGTTTTTAAAAAAAAAAGTAAAAACAATATGAATATATCAAGGCCTTTCAAACACAGTTTCAATCGATTTCACCTACTCTATTTCTCTTGAAAGACTACTGTTCATCAACCCATTCATCGATCAAAGCCTATAACAAAACAAAGAGATGGAAAATAAAGTGAAAATTTACATGATATATTCCATTGGCCTTTCATAAGCCCAAACTGTGTGTGTGGTGGTGGTTTAGCTTTTGTTCATTGCCTTTCTCCCTATCATCTCAACCCATCTCTCAGTCCTCTAGTTACTGTATGTTTTTCTCTCATCTTTTTGCAGAGATTCTCTCCTTCTGTCTCCTGCAAATTTAGGGTTTTTCACCCCTTCTTCCTCTCTCTATCTCTGACCTTTCAAATCCAGCAAAGAATAGTTCGAGTCTTTGAGAACATATCTCTTCTCTCTCTCTCCGGCCTCTTCTGTCATACAGTTTTCCCCTTGTACTTTTTTAATAATGTTTGCATCGTCATCATCTACTGGATCTGTGCAGCAGATACTGTGTGCCAATATCTGGCTAGCTAGCTAGCTAGCTACAACTTCAAGAGATACAGTAAGTTAAAAGAAGGCCATAGGTCTGGACTCTGGAGGTAACACGATCTTCATCTGCTTATAACCACATATATTTGACGTGTCACTGGTTTGTAGACATTTAGCTAGAGTTATACTGCAGCTGCAATAGGTAGATGAAAAAAACAGCTAGTTAGATGATCTTTACACGGTTTGGAATTTGGAGGGTTCTCTCGTTAGGGTTTGGTCCCTTGATATGATGAGATTTAGTTTTGTGTACATATGTATAAGAGTTACAAAGAAGCAAGACATTTTTGTGTGTGGGTGTGTAATTTCATCTGGAATCACATGATGAAGAATTCAAAATAAAAGGTCAAAAGCTGTAGGGAGAATATGGCAAATATATTGACCAGGAGTTCATGTTGTAAAAGTCATTCAGGGTCCATAATTTGATTGTCAGATAAAACCTAATGCCAAATATGCATACAATGATTTTTCCATCTCTAATCACGATTTACATAGTTGTTGCAGTTATAAACAATGGCTTCTTCTTCATTCTCTTCATCTCAATCACTGTGCTACTACTCCAACTCACCATGTGCTGCATGTAAATTCCTAAGAAGAAAGTGCCTCCCTGGCTGCACTTTTGCACCTTACTTCCCACCAGAGGAGCCAACCAAGTTTGCCAATGTTCACAAGATATTTGGTGCTAGCAATGTCTCCAAGCTTCTCAATGAAATCTCTCCACACCAGAGAGAAGATGCAGTTAATTCCTTAGCCTACGAGGCTGAAGCCCGCATCAAGGATCCTGTCTATGGCTGTGTTGGATCCATATCGGTGCTGCAAAGACAAGTGCTTAAGCTTCAAAAGGAACTGGAGGCTACCAATGCTGACCTTATGAGGTATGCTTGTGATGGATCATTAGCCGGCGTCTTGGGAACCGGTGTTGGAAGTCGTGTTACCGGTAACAGCTCATCGTCAAGTTTCAACCAGGGTTCTGGTGGGTACTTCGCTGGGTTTTCTTCCAGTAACCCCTAGCGATGGCGTTGTGAAAGACTGATCCAGCATCATGTTTTAGAATAAGCTAGAAAACCCTAAAGCACTTGTGTGTTAAGATTTCTCTTGCAGGTTTTGAGAATCAGATCACATTTATAACATATATGGATGGTTAACTTGTGTGTGGTTGAATCATAAACGTAACTAGTACTTGATTATGTGAAAAAGCATGTATTCTCTCCTTCCTTCCTTTGCTTGAATATCCCCATACCATTTAGCATCTACTGCTTACATAAAATTAGGTGTTTGTTGTTTTGTAGTATGCACCATATTGGTCTTCTGAAGATCATATCTCAGTGAATTAGTCACTGTAAAGTGAATTAATCTATATACTCCATTGGATTTATGAGTTTTTCTGCTCCAAGGCTGTAGAAGGGTTAGAGAGATGTCAAGAATATCAGCTAATCGGTCAGCATCACAATGAACACATAACTATTAGTAGTGACTAGTGAGACAACCCTTGTGGTACAATATACCTAGCTTAGCTTCATAGCTCCCCAATTTTCAAACTTCAGGACATCAATAAAGCATGCTTTGTCCCAGACAACAGGAGTCCTTTGGATTGTAAAAGTTCATGTAAATTGGTATGTTTTGTTTTCTAACTTACTGCTACTCTCTCCGTCCCATAATTTTATTTTCATTGGATAGTTGGCACAGTTTTTAAAAAAAAAAAAAATTGTAAGATAAAAGTAGGAAAGTGAATGAGTGGAAAGTGAATAGATTGGAGACATAGTGTAAATGTGAAAAAAAAATTCATTTAAGGAAATGAGAAAAAAAATTGAGACATCAAAAAAGGAAATGCAAAGAAAAATATGGGACGCAAGGAGTACTATATAATATATTTAGTTTCTTGTCCAATCACATTTTGAGTGGTACCTACGGTATGACACATCTTATGTTGTTACGACAAGATGAAGACTTTAGCTCATATTTATGTTAAATATACCAATTAATTATTGAATTCATGTACTACCAAATAATTTTGGTTGAGCTGATATAAATAGTTGTCAGGTTCACTCATTCAACTGAACAAACCCTAAACTCGATGTTTTTGCCTTTTACTCTCCCGTCCTAATACCAGTATCTCGTTTAGGACTTGAGACGGGAATTAATTAATTGGATTGTAGTGAGGAGATAAAAATGAAAGAGAATTAGTGGAGAAATAAATAAATGACATTTATTAAATATGAAGAGTAAAAATAAGAAATAGTGTTTCATTTAAGAAAATGTAGAGGTACTTTTGAAATACTCAAAATGGAAACGAATAAAGTATTAAAATTAAGTAAAACATGATGTGTTCCTAGTTAGAGTTTTCCTTCAATTTCTCTACTGATAGAACATGTTTCTTCATTTCACAAGACAATTTAATATATATATAGTTGTTGTCGACTGACAATCACTTGAGTACTTGTAAATTGTAATGCCACAAGATTTCGACAAGGATTTTCATGTTGAAAACAAAGGTGGGTTGCATGTGAGAAGACTGCTCAAGCCTCAAATAGTTGAATATTGTTGGGAATCTTCATTCGGCATTTTCCTTTCACCTTATGTCATTAATGAATTAGTGGGTAATAGTCTCTCGGTCTCATATTATTCTGTCCATTTGAGAATGAACACGTTTTATAAACAAAAGTTATGTGAGATGAAAGTAAAAAAGTAAATAGAGTGAAAAGTGAATAAAGTGGGGAGATGATGTAAATGTGAGAGAATTTTTTTTCATAGGCCCCGTTTGATTGCGAAAAAAAAAGAAAAAAAGAAAAATTTTGAATGAAAATAAAATTTGTGTTTGATTGTAAGAAAAAAAAATGAAAAAATAGACAAAATGAAATTAAATTTTCCTTACAATTTTTTTATAGAATTTTTTTTCTTTCCCTCATTTTTTCTGCAACCAAATGGAGAATGATAAGAACATTTTGAAACAATAAAAAAATAAGAAGAATAATATAAAACAAAGAGAAATACTGTATCAATATATTAAAATGACGAGGGGCCCATTTAAAGGAGTATAGCGGCCCACCATAACCGCCCAAAACAGCAGCACAGTTTGCCTTAAATAAATTCCAACCCCGTCGCTTTTAAGATGTCTACTCAACTCGACATTGAATCGACAGATTGACTTGACCTTTTGATTTCTCTTTTCATGTGCGACCCATTCTCGGTCGACTTTTACACATTTCAGAACTCAAAGGGTAATTTACATATTACTATATAACTAAGTGGACGAAAATTGATTCTCTCAAAACTTAGGGGCTAATTGGTTTACCTACAAACTTCAGGAGCGATTCGAATTCAGTCCACAAATTGAAAAGTCGGATAACAACGACGTTGAGTTTCAGTCAATGATGCTCCGCTGACTAAGTCCACCACGGTCGCTCAAGATCATCCGAAGCGCCTTCAAAATCGGCTTTCGGCGATTATTCGCAAAGGTATCTTCGCACTTTATTTCTCGTCCTTCACAATAAATTAGGAGTATTAAACTCTTATTTTTACTAATTAAAATTTAAAATTTTAAAATGAAGCGGAAAAGTTGAATATTTTGAAATGAATAGAATAGAGACAGCGGAATCGAAAATACATATTTTCGCCGCACGAATGACGGACGCTTAACATTTGTCCGATCCGCCAACTGTATTTATCACCAAAACAGCCACGTTGTATGTATTTCTCATCTGGCAGATATTGGCCATAAATCAATACTAATATAGTGGTGACTGCTTGCAGGGATTATGAAAGCCAGACGCCATGCTGTTGAAGAGAAGGGGAATGCCGAATTTCGTTGATGGATGAGTAGATAACCAGCTGGGTTACTCTCCACTTCCCGTGTTAGCTCATCCAGCTGCAACACCATTGGCAAGTCCCACAACACAGCTTGAAAAACATGCATGTCATCCAGAACTGATTGGCCACAAAATTAAAACCTCACAACAATAAACATTGTGGGAGTTGTCACAAAAAAATGCTGCGAGCAAGACTGGCACAGTGAGAAGTGTAATGAAGAAAACCTAGGTCCTTAAGGTCACAAATTGGCCCGATCGCTAAACGTGAGAGAAAATGGAGACTACAAATGAAGCAATACCAGCATTACTTCCACCTAGCGTGGCTTTGGCTATTTTGAGCTTCCTGAGGTTCATTATACAACCTTGTTGCATCAAACTTGTTTCCTGTTGTATAATGAGATGTAGGTAGGATGGGTTGCGTAGTACTAGGGGGCATCTATTTGAAATTATTATTGGGTTTTGTTATCCATATTTGCGTTATGGTAACTCAAGCGCTTGCTTAATGGTGGGTAGGATTAGCAGATATTGAATATGTCATAATGTGCAACATTGTGTATGACATGAACAATTGGGACCTTATTTAAGTTGAATATGTCATAATGTATAACATTTACTGGAATTAAGGAATTGAGTTGTTGCGAGTAGAGAAAAAATGAAAGAGAATGAGCGGATAATTAAATAATATGATAAATACAGTATTAATAGTGAGAGTAAAAGTAAGAGAGATTGTTCCATTTAAGGAAATGAGAGTGTGTACTTTTGGGACTTTCAAAAAGACAATGGTGGTGGGATGGAGGGAGTAATTACTAGAATGTTTAGATGAAGCCATTTTTTGTATATGTATAAGAGATGCCCACTGATATGAAGAGTAGCGAAAAACACCTCCCCTCCCAACAACCCAGGTGGGATATACCACCAATCCAGCTTTCGTTAACTTTGCAAAATGCATACAATTTGCCAAAGTAATGTATGCCCATTAACTTATCTCGTCTATTGGGTTTGGGAGGCATCAACAAGCAAACTCCACCGTACAAACTGACCCTGTAGATCAAACAAGTATTTAGCAATTCATTTCTTGCGAAAGAAATGCAATAACCGAGTCCAAGTGCACTCACAATATCAGGGTAAAGCAATATGATAAGTTATAAAATACCATAAAAAGAAAGGAGTGCATCAACTGGAGAATGACCGATAAACAGACAGATACTAGGCTGGATTTGAATTCCGAGCGAGCAATGTTGCAAAATTTTTACCAGGGAGTGTCCAAAACTTATGATACAAATAGGTATAACAGATTGCTGGGTTCCAGATTCACTTCTGCTGCTGCTTGCTGCCGCCGCTGGGGCAATGTCGATATACTTTGTGAACTATGGACCATGTGTTGATGGTGGTGGTTGCGTATAACTATTTATGAGAAGCTTTCTGACAGGTCGCTTATTCATTCTCTTATGCTCAGAGATTTGAACTGTCTTTCTAACTGCATGTTCCTAAGCCTCTGTTTTTGCAATTCTTCCTTGATAGAACTGATGCTGAATGTGAAAATTCAGGATTTAGAATTTTATGGCAGTGTGGATACAATATAGGAAAATTGGCGCAACATACCTTTGCTGTAGCTGAATCACTTGCGACATCAGTTCCTTCTCCCTACTAGATGAAGATGGTTGCTGCCAACAGTAATAAAGGCTTAGCAACCATTAAAGCAACTTTCTACTATTTTCTTTGGACAGAAACTCTATGTAACTATTTTTACAATATCTTTAATGAATAGTTTGTGTCATATATAGTTTCGAAACAACCAACAAAAACAAGCAACTTCCATATGGCGCTGTTTTGATGGAAGTCGACTAAACGACGTGGTTTTAATAACACCAAAACAAATCAACACTTTCAATACAGCGTCAACCACATGAGATCATTTCAATAGTACTTTTTTTCTTTTTGATAAAAAGTGGTACTTGTTTTTTAACTTTGCTATTTTGGATCCCATTCCTAACAATCCGTCGAAAATATAAATACAACAAGCAACAATCTAATTCAATACATTACACTCGAACATTATGATGAGGAAGTTGTACCTGAGAGATATCACTGGTCCCTGCTTCCGGATTTTCAGCTTGCTCGCCTGAGGCAGTAAAATGTTTGAGAGAAATGCATAAGGAAAAAATAGCAAATGAAAGATTGGCATGAAGCATGTTAGACAGATAGAGCTTTTAAGCATCTTCATGATGCCTTTACCTGACATTTGTTCCACGTATTTGCTCAGTTTAATTAATTCTTCCTGTTGAAAGCAAGGAGATTGTGTTCATTCCCAGATTCAAAATTAGAAAGGAACTTAAAAATGGTAATTGGGATATATTTTGCGGATTGGGCCACCCGAACCTTTTGCATTGCATTTAACTGCAAAAGGTATTGCAATGATGATAACACTGCCGCAGCTGAAACTGAAGCACCTGTTGGACTGTTTGAACTCCCAGAGTTATAGATTGATGTGCCAGGACCCTAGAACAGAAAGAAATGGTTATCCACGTCTTTACTGGAGCAACCAGCCAACCACACAAAAGTTTCACCACAGTTCTCAAAGAAGAAGAGATAAAGATGGTAAATTGTCCATGTTAATGACTGAGTTATTCATAAAATTACAAATAAAATGCAGAATTTCTTATGTGGTTGCATTAATTCAGTCTGCCAGATCCCACTTAGGAATATATTTTAGATCTACGTGAATATAAATACACACAACGCATACCTTTGGGCTGACTTCTCCTGATGTGACTTTGAACCTTCCCTTACGCTGGACAACCGATCCTTCAGATGACTCCTCCGCTGATTTAACATATACAGGTTCATGAGTTCACCGATATACAGAATCAAGGACATCCCGGAAAAAAAATGGATGGGAAATTTGTATTGAATAATTACCAGCTGGGTTGCTAATGGTGTCTCTTTTTTGTCGATTCAATAATGGGCCACTGTAGTTTCGTTCAGATTGAAATCTAGGCTGTGGATATTCCCTGGCACAATTAAGTATGCGCGTCTCAAGTATTTTTATGATGTTAATTTGGATATGTATACTCAAGTAAGCTAAGCGCCTACAATGTAAATTCAGTCCAGTGTATGCACAAAATTGTCAGTTACCTCTCTGTACTAACAATCTTTTTTGGTGAAGGTGCGTTTTCGAGTAGCGATCCACTGAAAAATCTCTTAGGTTCAGCACTCATATGACGCGGAAATGAGCTAGTTCGACTGATATTCATGCTATCAGTTTTCACACCCTGGTTAGCTTGAAACTGCTGCTTGTTACCCGGATGGACTTGATCTTCAATTTTAGATGTTGCTTGAATATCATCCTCATTAACATCGAAATACCCCCTGCAGAAAACAAAACATAAACAATAGGATACAGCAGTGTAGAGCGTGCATGCATCTATTTAAGCAAAGGTCCCCCTTTGGCATGAGAACAACAAAAGATACAACATATAATTTCTTTTTTATACAAGAGAACATCAAAATTCATGAAATAAAACTATTATAAAATTTTACTTGAGAGCCTCAAGAGGTTTTATTGGAAAAGAAGCAAGTGGATCCTCCAAATCTTGACTCATGGTGGTCCCATCCTGAAAATACAAATTCACATTTTACGGAAGGCTAGCTGAGGCTCACAGTAATAAAACTCAGAAACATAAAAGAGTGCAAGGTTACACCTCATCAGATGGTACATCTATCGCACAGTTACTCCTCTCAGGCGATGAAATTTCATTAGATGCGTCAGTATAGGTAAACTTCCCTCTCTGGCTATTGTTGGATTCTGATTCTTCCACATTCGACAAACCTTCATAATCTTCAATCTGTAGGAAGAGAATGATGAGATATACAATCGATTATGACATCTTCATCAGGTTCCATAAAGGATCACTAGAGGGACCTGATGAATGTTTCAGCCAAAAACAGTTCATGGGCACTTACCATGGCTGCCTGATTCTTCAAATCTTCGAGATTAAAATTCCAGGCACTGATCCCTCGTATGTATACTTGCTGAAAGTCATTAACAAATCACGTAATTAGGAGGCTGTTTTGCAGTAAACATGGCTAGCCAGTTATCAGTGTTACAATTTCAACATATTCAGTCTCGGCACAAGAACCCTGCAATGCCGTAGAAAACTTCAGAACAGCTCATCTAGAGTTTTTATTATTATTATTATTCTAACTTTAGGCACCAAGTCAGATATATAATTGTATAGAAAATACATATCGGAGCCACAGCAGGCCATAAAGGTAGTTCGTAGCAAAATAACCTAATAATTGGTTATGCATAACATGTGGGCATCACTTTTTAAGGAACACTTGACAGATAGCAGCAACCCAGAAACACAACTTCACCGTCACCGATAACACTTAACAACTACTAAAACAAATTTTCATTTGTATTAATATGAAAGAGTATGGAATACTTTCAGTCATGTGCGTCAAACATGCCCATGGCATTCCACCATAACATAGCAAAATAAAGTTAAACACCTTTGGTTACCTGTGATAACTGCTCCTCATTACCATACTGATCTTTGTTTTGAGCTAGGAAATCCGACTCTTTTTGCTGAAGCATACGAAAAAGAGTTTAGAAAACTGAAACACAGCATCATTTTCCTATCTAATCAAGTATAAGGAACAAGTGATGGCACCTTTAATGTTCTGTACCGATCACCTAAAGGAGAAAGGCCCTCAAGAATTGAACGAGCTAGATACTCATTCGGGCGTGCATGCTTGAAGAAATGGTGTTTCAAAAGCTTCTCCGAAGCAGGCCGCTTCTTAGGATCTTTCACTAAGCAAATTGATACCAACTCTTTGAAAGACTATAAAAATTGAATTCTCAGAATGCAAGGATAGCTCATTTACCAAAAAAAGAAACCTATAATTCACTCTATCGACATACCTTTGAAAACCTTTTGTCTCTTTCATAATCAAGCCCTGGAGGTGCATTTTGCAACGTCATTAGAAGAACCTGAAAAAGATAAAAAGTTGCATCTGGTACTTATAAACAACAATTTGCCTTGCGATGAAAGTAGTCAGTGTGTACATGACCATAAAAGTAAAAGCCGATATATGTACCTTCATTGGAGGGTATTTTGAAAATGGAGCATGACCATGGGCAAGCTCAAGAGCTGTTATACCAAATGACCAGATATCGGCCCTGTAAGAAGATGGAAAAAAAATACTAAACAACAACTTTTGGCATGCAAATATCTACTGCCCTCACTTTCTAAAAATAAAAGTGTTAACAAAATAAGAATAGAACAATGAATGAACTTCAACTCACTTGAAGTCATATCCATGCAGTTGCTGCATAACCTCTGGAGCCATCCTGAGACAGATCAAGTTTATGATTAGCCTCTGGAGTTAAAAGTAAAACTTTTAACGCCACAAAACTGCTATCAACGAGGCACTATGTACCAGCATGGAGTCCCAACAAATGTGTTTCTTGATCTTTGTCTATCTCCAGTATCAAACATGGATGCTGAAACTCCAAAATCAGTCAACTTTACAGCACCATCAGTATCTACAAGTATATTTCCAGCCTGCGAAGATTAATTAAATTGAAAATAATTAATTTGTCACTAAAAATGTCGATGCAGCATGTTCAAAAATAGGTGTGGTACCAATAAAAAGTGGTCAAAGAGATTAAGTAACACTAAAGCAACTTATACAGAACAACAATGTCGTCATGCAAATTAGCCAAGATAAATGTCCTGCAGATGGACCATTCAGCAATAAAGAGCATTGTTAAACAATTAATCGTCTAGATCATGAAGAATGGGACTTAATACCCAAAATGTGCTCCATGTGTGATATATTTAAAGTATTAATGTTTAAAAAGTGAAACTATATAGTGATCATACTCTCACAAGTCACAAAATGTTGTGATAGCAGTACCTTAATATCTCTGTGTATGAGCCCATGAGCATGAAGATAAACAAGAGCTTTAAGAGTCTCACGCAATAAAATTGCAATAACAGGTTCTTCAAATCCGTCTGGATAAGCAGATTTCATTATGTGAAGACATGATCCAGCAGCCATGTATGGCATCACAACCCACAGACTATGATCAGTGGTGAAAGAGCAATGAGCCCGTACCAAATTTGGGTGATTAATCAAGGTCATTGTCTGTACCTCACGGCGGATTCTATCCTAGAAACCAAAAATATATAGTCAGGATGTGATAGAATTTAAAGCCTTGAACCAAAAAACAAGATAACTGCAATCCCTATCTTATATGTGAGTTCTTCCTTCTATGTTGCAATCAGCAGATTATGCAACGACTGATACTGAAAAGATTTTTAGGAGTGATTGAAAGAAAACCATACCAAGTCGTTGTTGCACTTCTCTAGATCAAGGACCTTTATAGCAACTATCTCATTAAGCGGAACACATAGAGCCCGGTAAACTGTTGCACTGACACCTTCGCCAACCTCTTCATATAACTTATAATCACTTGCATTGACAGGAAATTTTTTCTCTGGCTGCTCCATCATAGAATCTCACTAGGAAGCACAAAACCACGCTTCAAGAATTATTCTTAGAATGCCAGTGAAACATCACTCCTACTGAGACTTCGCGATGGGTGTGAGGTTTCTTCAGGTTTAGTGTCACATTTGCTCTACTAGATAAACAGTGATACATGAATTTGGCACCAAGGAATGTATTCTACCCGGTACTCAACCCAAAAACTATTGACATAAGGCGAATGTGCAATAGCCAATAGATAGATCTGAGATACAAACACAGCAAGATTGCAACTGCAACACAATCTTCTATCTTCTTTAGGAATATAATTGATCCCCTATATATTGTTTGACCTGAATTTGTACAGTAACTATCAGCTCTGACTTAATACGGCCTTAGACTCTTCATATGCGCATATGGATCTCTTCTACTATATAGCCAGAGTTGCCTGCTGAATAATATCTGTATGCGTAACCAAGATACAGATGGGTAAATTGATCCAGCAATGAACTGCCCGCTGTATTAGTAGCAAAATCGTTATCTCTTGAGGGGACTGTAGCAAAACTAGTCCGAGTTACTTTAACCTGTAGAAGAAGAGAAGTTACTCAAACCAAAAGGCCGAAATAGTAATGGGATTACATGAAGGGGAAAAAGAATCAGAACATGTATCAGCTAGAAATATCAAACAGATTGCGAAACAATAATCTTAGTTTTGCATTTTATAAAACTCACTATCATTGGGATTTATTGATTATGTACCAAATATATTGTTTTCAACTGAAACAGCAAGCAAATTTATTGCATTTAAGAGATCAACTGTGATAATAGTAACTCGTTATCCAGCAAATGAAATTTGCTAATTAACACAATGATTATATCGGATTCGTTTAAACCAGAAAATGACTAGATACCTATCCATACTTACAAGATTAGATTTTAAAAATCCAAGTAGAAATAATAACGAGAAATTGAATACACTTCACGCCACAAAATGGTGTTTAACTACAATGCTGCTCTTTTGCCACGCATTTCAGGAAACACACACAACAGCTTCAACTATTGTAAAATGAATGAAATTAGCTTCAAAATCAAATCTTTAACACTTCCATGCAATCATGACCCTATTCCACACATTGAAGCCGCTAGACAAATAGGCATCTCCTTCAAATCAGCGAAAGGCCAGTAGAGGCACTCAGATACATCAATCAATCAAGCAAGCAATCAAAATACACTAGAAATGACAACAAAATCCTCAAGCATGAAAAAGAAATCATGAGCCCTAGAAAGCCACAAATCCAATCCTAGGCACAACAACAAAAAAAGAAAACAATAAATAAGCAGCAAATCTCAATTCTATACCAAAGCTGGATTCAGAAAGCACACAAACCTCATTCAGTCCGAGCCCTAGACAAACAGAAAAATTATTGGAGGATTGTTGAAATTGATGTGAAGGCGAGATCCGGATAGCCGGCGTCTTAGAATGGGTGCAAGTGAAATGGTGGCGATCGAATCTCAAAGAAAGCGGGGGAGACGAAATGGGTTATCCCCAGATTACGGAGTGAGCGAAAAGGGAGGCTTGGGAGGGGAGAGACGATGGCAGAGAGATCAACGACTGCGAGCCAATATGAGGTGGACCCAAACGTCTCGACGCATATCGGTAGGTGAATTTCTCTCATCTCATCTCTTACTGGGCTTGTTAAGATCGCATGTCTGCCTTAAGCCCAATAACGCAGTAACTCGGGTTGACTTTTGAAGGAGATTTAAAGAAAAATTATTGGGAGTTAAGCAGAGAGAGAAAAATGTAAAAATTAAATGTCACGTTAATTAAAAAATATGTGAATGTTGAGTTGTGTGATGAATGACGTTGTTGTGAATCTATATCTATTATAATAAAAGAATAAAGTGTCTTGTTTCACACATATAGTGATGAATTTTTCGTTTCTAAAATTATAAAAATCATCGCTAAAATTCGTTTCAGACCCAAAAGGCTTAGGCCCAAAAT
>JAWWMW010000719.1:112093-124274 GCA_035048345.1 Echeveria elegans
GCCCCGTGATTTGTGCAGCAGACATCGGCGCGTGGACGCGTTAAACCTCTATTAAAACACCTTCAAGCTCTCACACTCTCTCAACTCTCCCTCTCCACTTTCTCTCTCCACCACCATCAACTCGCCGACGCCACCGGAGCTGAAGTCAAAAGATGAAGTGGGTGTCAGTGTTTCTTATTTTTACAATTCAGCTGCTGATTCGACAATCAGAGAGTCGATTAAGCGCAGATTATTACAACAAATCGTGTCCGAGATTCATCGAAATAATCCAACAAACAATCACCGACAAGCAAATCAGAAGCCCATCAACAGCAGCAGCAACACTCCGTCTCTTCTTTCACGATTGTCTCCACAACGGCTGCGATGCATCAGTTCTAATCTCATCCACACCGTTCAACAAAGCTGAGCGTGACGCAGACATCAATCTCTCACTCCCTGGCGACGGATTCGATGTCATCATCCGTGCAAAAACCGCATTAGAACTCACTTGCCCTGGCGTTGTTTCTTGTTCCGATATCCTGACCGCGGCTGCGCGAGATTTAGTCCGCATGGTCGGAGGTCCTTTTTACAACGTCCGATTCGGACGTCGGGACGGGCGCGTTTCGAAAGCCGCATCCGTCGAAGGAACACTCCCCAGACCGACAATGTCAATGTCGGAGATCATTAAAATTTTCGAATCGCGAAAATTCACGATTCAAGAAATGGTAGCGCTCACCGGAGCGCACACAATCGGATTCTCGCATTGCAAAGAGTTCATCGACCAGATCCACAACGCCACTAGCTACAACTCAAGATTCGCATCTGGGCTGAAAAACGCTTGTTCGGATTACAAAAACAATCCGACATTATCAGTGTTTAACGACATCATGACGCCTAATAAATTCGACAATGTGTATTACCAAAATCTGGATAAGGGACTAGGGCTATTGAAGTCGGACCATGGGCTTGTAAGTGATTCAAGAACGCGGCCGTATGCTTTGGCGTATGCGAGAGACCAGGAGTTGTTTTTTAAGGCATTTGGATTGGCTATGGAGAAATTGAGTAACTATGGAGTGATTACTGCGCGAAATGGTGGGGAGATTCGTAGACGTTGCGATCAGATTAATTAGTTTTTATTTTGTTTAGCAATTATTTTTTTTGGTTATGTAATATTTGTTGATGATGAGTTTGAAATTTGAATGAATGAACACATGTGAAGATTTATTGCTGCTGTGAAATGTGGGAGTGAAGATGGTGCGGTTTGGGGAGTCCGTTTCCAGCGAGGACCGTCCCATCCCATGTGCCATAAAGATACAAAAGAGGCCACGGCACCAGTGACCAGTCCATATTTAAATAAACTTATACCAAAAACAAGTCCACAGCATTCTGTTGATCTCCTTGACAAACAAGTCCATGGCTGATGGGACCAAATAAATAGAAATGTAGCCATCCCTGAAGATGTGGTTCGCTCAGAGCGCCGTATATGGGCGTGCCCCATCCGTAGTCGATGTCTGCTAATACAAGGGTCATCCCTGATGGAAGGGACGGGTTGAACTTGCTGCGGGTATTCACCACAAAAATCATTTGGACTTCGTGCAGTGGATTGTAGTTCATAGCTATGGTTCCTGTGCGCCACATGACTGCAACGAGTAGTTCGAAGGTGATGCATCGAGGGATATTGGTCGGGACGAGTTTGAGAAGTGCGGCGATATCGTCACGACTGAAGATGAATGACTTGTGTATTTTGTTCTCCAAGTTTTGTATACTTGAATGTATAATTTCAAACTCATGGTGCACACAAGTGACTCGAGGAACTCTTGCATTTAGAAGCTAGCGAATGGACGGGGCATTTGCCCCGCGTGCTATTTAACTAACTGCGTCGAGGAACTGGGCTAGACCACTCGCATTAGTCGTCATCGAGTGGTTTAGCCTGGTTCCAAATAGCACCCCACCACTTTTAGTCTGGTGACCTGAAAGACGATGACCATTATGCAACCATATTGAATCGTTCCATATCTCCGAATAGGATCAGAATTCAACCTGAAAAAGCAACAAAAATGCAGTCCACCAAAATCATCCACATCAAACACAAGCTCCTCCCAACCATGAATAGGAATCTAAACCACATCACCAAAATCCACAACACCAAAATCAGCCACACCCTCACCCTCACCAGCGCAATCCACAGCCAGCTTCCCATCATTTCCCACCTCCCTCAACCGCCCCGCAAACAGGTAATAGTATGCTAAAGCTTTAGCTATGGCCTTCTTTAACACCATGCCTGGATCAACCCCTCCAAGATTACTAGACTTGTTGTAGATTTGTAAAAATGGAATTTGAAACCTCATATATACCAAGTTGATCATCTAAGGTACTCGAGTCCTTTCGGAGTTGGTCTTGCTGGAGTGATCAGCTCTGATGCTAACCTGATGACCTTCATCTTAATATTCTGAAGAGGTTTTTTTTTTCCCAGGAGTTCTCAATGTTGCTAGTTTTATTCAATATTGTCGATCGGTCCAATAATCAGTTACATAGTACGTGAGTGTACCAACCAAAATTAAATGAAACTTGAACTTAATTTAATTCACAAACATACATTTGAATAGATTTTGTAGAAGAGAGTTAAAGGGCAGAGATGATGAATGGAGTGGTTTTCTTCTTAGGAGTGTCGATGGCAGGACGACCGGCCTCCAATAGGCCATTCAGTTCCTTAGCGAACAAGTCCATGGATGCGGCTGGGAGGCAAACTGGGACAGTGATCCCGGTCTCGCCCTTTAGGTTTTTAGATGGTATGAAGAAACTTGCAACTCCGGGGATGGCTCCTACACCACCCTTGGCAGGGCCGCCATATGCGGCCTTCCCCCATCCAAAGTCCACATTTTCGAATCCAGCTCGAGTAACATCTGAGACTAAGTATGTGCGCACGACCGTGAAGTGTGGGCGATTGTTAAGTGCCATTAGATCGGCCATGGATTTCATGTAGTCTTCTGTGACGGCATTCTTGGCCTTTTTAATAAGGTCGAGCGCGAATCCTACTGGACTCGCGCTCAACTCTCCTGCACTAGTCATGGCGACTGGAAATGCAAATGCATTTCCGTAATATCCTTTTGGGAGCGGCGGGTTGAATTTATCACGAGAATTCACTATGCATAATATCCGAACTTCCTCCGTCGAATCCAATTTTAAGGAAATAGTTCTTGTTCGCCATAGAACAGCGGTCAGTAGCTCAAAAGTCGAGCAAGGATTCAGATGTGCTGGCACATATTTCCGTAAGGCAGAAACCTCAGTGGGGCCGAAGAAGAAAGACCGGTGCACCATATCTTCGAACGGAGTTATAGTCCCTGACACTTGATCAAACTCGTGATGAACACAAGTGACCTTCGGCGGGTCTCTAGCATTAAGAAGGTCACGTTCCCACACCGGCTGCACTGATGGCTCTGGCAGCCCACGTGCGAAGTCAGCAACGGCATTCATGAATAGGACTAGACCCGCTGCATCGCTCATGGTGTGGTTCAGCCTCAGGGCGAAAATGAATCCTCCGCAGGTTAGTCTTGTTACCTGTCATGTAATAGATTCATTAGTACTAGAAATCATAATGAGATGGAACGTTACAATCGTGTACCATAAAATTTAATTTTTTTTTCGAATGATTCAGTATGTGGTACCGAAGTTAAATAATTTACGTACCTGAATAAGTAACAAGGGACAGCCAAGGACGCCACTGGAACCGGGGACATCGTAAAGGAGTTCTTCCAGACCCGGAAACGGTGGCTGAAGAACATCACCAAACTCGTCCACACTAACATTAGCATCAGCCTCAATGAACATAACACCCTCACCGGTGCAATCAACAGCCAGTTTTCTATCATTGCCTACTTCCATCAACCTACCTGCGAACGGGTAGTAGTACACCAACGCTTGTCCGATCGCCTCCCTTATCACCTTAACCGGATCCCTTCCTTGTCCGAGGTGGGAGTTTCTATAAAATTGTATAACCGGGATTTGGAACCGGAGGCCTTCTTGATCGTCAATGTCCGATAGGTGTTTGAGCTCATTCGGTGTAGGCCTTGCCGGAGAAATAAGTTCCGAGGCACGGCGTGTGACCTTGAAAAATAGAGTTTGGTTTGCCATTAAGGAGAACGTTGGAGAGCTTCAAGTGTTTGTGTATTTCTGGCGGTTGCACTTGAAGTTGCACTCTTGTGTTTCTTAGGCTTGTGTTTTTGAGTCTAGAGTTGTAAATGGTGTTGGTATTTATAGTGTTGATAGAGATGCATCATCAAACGATGTTTTTATCTTTTAATGTTTATTAAAACGTGATATGAACTTCTTGGCAATTGTGGACTGAATGTGACATGTCTTTGGAAGAAATTTGACTTGAGGATGTTCAATGAGATCATGCATTTGCCAAATGTAAAGAAATGTTTGAATGTCATATTTTCTTTAGCAACAACAAAAAACAACCATGAGTAAAGATTGAATTCAGTTGAACTATAATTATTGTTAGCTCAAAAGTTAAATTTCACTATTCACTATCTTAAATTTCACCATATTTTATCCTTTAGGTCAAACAAATGAGTAAAAAACCTGATATGTTTTGAGACAAAATTACTGAATTTTATATAACTTTTTTTTTTTGTAATTTGAGTTCATTTTTTTTTGAATGATATTGAATGGTATATTTTGAAGAAAAAAAATATTGGTCAAAGTGGACAAATATTAGTTTTGGAAGCCAATTTTAATGGGAAGTGAGAATCTTCCCAGAAACTCAATAGCAGTTCAATTCAATTATTCGGTCAAAACTGAATATCATTTAAATTTGTCACCAGTTTGAATGTTTGATTATTCATACCCACCAGACTAATTTAGATTAAACGCCTAATCAGTGAACTTTTATTATAAACCCAATCTATACTAAATACTTGATTTGTTTCTGATGATTTTGAAGAGAAAAAAAATCCATATGTTATGCCGACAAAAAGTAGTTTGATTAGGCGTTCCTTGTTAAATTTAGTTATCAGGAAGATGCCCATTATCTTCAAATAAGTTGCATGGCATTTCCAAAGCAGCTTCTCCAGTCATCTTTCAACCAACAACCCAGAAACTATTCCTGAGTAGCAGGTCTTCGAGAAAAATAGAAAAAGGTTTGTTGTGCGGGGTACTGGTTTTATTTGGTTTATTGATTAGGTTGATTAGTCTGCAGAGACTAGACCCGAGTGGGTATGAAGAAATCTTGACACTCTCATTGCATTAGAAAAATGGTCTCTCGTGAACTGGAAAAAAATGTCAATTGAGTTTGTGATTGTCGACGGAGTAATCAAATCTCTCAAATAGGTACCAACCAGATGCAGACTGGATAAATTGCCACATCTTGGAAAGTATAGGCAATGTCCATACAAAAGTTGCACCAAGAATATGAAGGAAACGTTAAAAAGAACCAACCTTGACCAAAGATGCCATTGAGCAACTGTGCAAGCTAAAAACAGCTTGAGATTTTAAATCTCTACGGAAATAACCTTGAGGTGGCGCTGTGGAATGCACAATGATGTAATTCGATACCTACAAAATGTTTGGGACTTGAGAGTCCAATCTGAGCTGTAGTTCCTTGATTTTCCCAGACATCTCCGTCTTCTGTTCCTTGTGGCTCTGTAGTAAATAATCTTTCGCTTCGATGACTTCCTTCAACTCTCCAACTTCCCTCCGTAGCATCTCTATGCGGTCAGAGGTGCTTCTTCCTTTCTCTAATGGGTCCAAGACGGTCTCATGGTATCCATTTGTGTGACTATTCATTCCTACTGCTGGCCAGATTGGGGCAGGCAGAGCTATCTCATTAGGACTTACTTGTCCAACACAGTGGTCAGCAATTGCTTTTCTCAGTTTCTGGATTTCCCTTTCTGAATCAAATAAATCCTTGTTCATCGCATCAAGCTGTGACTGCAGATGAGTAGAATGAGCTATCTGAGAACTGAGCGTGTTTTGCAGTTCCAAAATCTGATCTTGCATCTCGAGTATCATTTCATCTCTTCTCTTTAGCTGCTGTCTCAGTTTGTGAATTACTTCTCGCTTGCTGAAGACATCTGAACCAGATTCTGACACCGATGGAGAAAACGAAGAATTTGAGTTGTGAAATGGCTTTGGCGGTAACTCAAGCCGATCAGGAGATGACGGCCACATAACCCCATTTTGTTTGCCATACTCTGTGATTGGAACAGTTACTAGGGGCAAGGCCCCTTCACATTCTATTATCATGTGTCCATCGTGTGTCTGTTTCCTTCCCACAAAGCCATCAGTCGCTGGGGAAAACACAATATACAATAAAATTGTTAGTTCGAGATGGTAACTCAGAAGCACACTGATTAGTGACAAAGGAGACTCGAGAGTATAGTAAGAAAATGCAGCAAAAACCAAACAGCCAGGCATTTTGATCACAGCGACTATAATTTTTTCCAACAACAATGAAACTATGACATTTGCATATAAAGACGATTGATTCACCAGTCTACGAGTAAGTACAATAAAATTGGTTAAGTGACACTTATCAACCTGAATCATAGCTGAAATGAATATCTTCATCATGGGTAAAAGAGTACTCATTGGAACGCAACTGACAATTTCCTTGTCTTCTATTATGATTAGAGTTTCCTGCATTGGAGATGAGGAGTTGGCACATAAAATATCTAACCTATACCAATGGGGATGTTGTGAATATACTCACTACCTTGGTTTTGCTGCCTATTGTCCAGAGCCTGCTTAAGCTTATACCCAATATGAATTGACAAGGAACTCAACAAGGCACCGCCTGCAACTAAAACCCAGTGATGTCTCTCACTCTGAGAATTTCTTGAATCCCGAGATCTAGGCATCCCATTAGTTCTTGAAGTCATTCTAAAAGCAGTTTACTAGCTCAACAGAAATTATGCACTCTCCAACTATCTCTATCTGTGAGTGACACCAAAGAGATACAATTAGAAAGCATCTTACACCATATTCTCATATCAGCTTTATAACCTAAAATTTACACGATAGTCATGGTAGCTAAATAAAAGATGTTTAATAAGATGGATTAATTCATCACTGGATGCATTAGCAGCACTAGTCAGTGCCTGAAGTAGAAGAGTTAAATTTTACACCAACATCATTTGAACGTTCATGCAAATACTAGCTTTTGTTGGCACCTACGAAGATTAACATGCATCAGTTTTCACTTTCAGGTTTCAACATGCAATCTATAAACACAAATGCAACTACATGTAACTAACAGTCCAATCACGAATCTGATGTCCTCTTTAGCTAGCAACTTACATTTCCTTGCAAAGAAAATCAAATAACACACTCCACTTTACCTGTCTGGTGTCTGCTCATCAAACCAAAGTCCAAATCACAACACAAGAAAACCGTTATCCCTAATAAGCAGCTTATACCAACTATTTCAAAAAACGATCAGACAAACCACACAGCCAGTCAGACAAGTTAGCTACGACTATGATCCGAAATGGAAATAAATATCCATGGATTAAGCAAGATAAACAGAGAGTTAGAGACACTCCGCATATTAAATGCATGACTAGCTCTAACTTCTCAACTACTCAAAGAAAAAAAGTAGGATTCCTAAACTACCCATCTCCAGTATCTTCCAAATCCCACCAAAACCTCAACCTCCGACAGATTAATAATAAAAATTAAATAAAAAATCATCGGCGAATCCTCCCCCTGAATCGCAATCCACAGCCGTCGCGGCGCACATGTAACAAACGCAAACAACGTAACTCCATTCCAGATACAGACACACATCAAAGCCACCTCAACCGTACCGATTTCAAAACTACATCAAAGGTAACAGAATAGGAATTACACAAACCTGAATCGGCGACTGAGCCGGCAGATTTAGGGTTCCGGTGCCAATTTCAAAACTTTATTATTCTAGGGCACAAAAACGACCCCGTACTAAACCGCAATCTGAATCCGATAGTAATCTAGAGAGATTAGAAAACCGACGAGACGGAATCTGAGAATGTTATGTCATTTGCGGTCAACAGAAGGAGATCGGTTGAAAATTTTAGGGATTTTGATTATGAGGGTTTTTTGAGTTGCTATGAAAATGGCGGCTCCACTTTCCACCCCGGACTCTTCCCAGTTTTGTTTCATCTTCGTTTTGCCACGTGTCATGCGCTCATTCCACTTCAATCCCCGACGCAGTATCGTGACGAATTACGATGATGTTGCTTTAATGACTGGGCTAAATGGGCTCTCATACTTACCAGGCCCAATAAGAAAATCTATACAATATCTAACCAAATAACTCAATCACTCAATTAAACTTCACACATTTATAAACCAAATTTAACTATATTCCTACATTTACCAATAATATCTAACTAAACTCATTTCCATCCAATTAAATTATTCTAATTATATTAAAAAATAATTAACCCAACCACTCAATTAAACTTTATACATTTACCAATCAAACTTAACTAAATTCCTACATTTACCAACAACATCTACCCAAACTCATTATCATTCTCGTCCAATTAAATTATTCCAATTATATTAAAAATTAAAAATTAAAAATTTACACACAACACACGGCCGGATCCGGCCTGATCTATTAGAATTTAAAAACTAAATCACACGATCCAAAAATTTGTCGATCGAGTCACGCCCGTGTTTGACCATTTTAATTGCATATTCGGGACGATGCATATCCATCGGAATTAAAAAATCAAAAATCAAAAATTTAAATTTAACAGAAAAACCATTTCGGTCGAAACGACGGAATAACAGGATGTGATGAACCTTAGCGCAACTTATTGTGAGGCCTACAGCAGGGTATAATTGCCCACGGTTGCATTCCGGGAGAGAGACGATGATCAGATAAACTGATCAGGTTATGCCCGAAAACACAAATCTGTTACCTGAAAATCTCCGGAAAAGAAAAAAAAATAAAAAGAACCCGACAGAAACCCCATGTACGATATTCAACTCCGGATCTTTGACGTCTCTTCCCAGTCATAAAGTTCCAATTTTAACTACTTTCCAGACCCAATTTCTCGCAGTCGCAAACAGTTGAGACTGATTCCGACCGATCTCTAATCGTAGATTAGACAAAAACAGTTACTTTATATTTGAGAGTTACTGTTACATACCCATTTGAAATGGGTGCTTGTGGGAATTGCAGGTTCGTGCTAGGGTTTGTTGTATGTGTTTTTGTGTTTGGTTTGGGATTTTGGAGTAGGGCTGAGACTGAAAGTGAGATCATTGGGGATGGTGATGTGGTTGGAGTTGGGATTGAGGTTGGGTCGTTGTTGGATCGGCAAGAGGTTGAGATTAGGAAGCTTGAGGAGTTGGTGATGAATTTGAGTGCTATTGTTGGGAGGTTGGAGGCTAAGTTGTTGCCTGTGGTTGAAAAAGTTGAGATTTTTCAGAATAGGGATGAATTTGGGTTGGATAAGGTGGGTAGGATTGAGGTTGGGAGGGGGAAGGGAAAGGGGAGAGATGCGAAAAGGGAGGTGGAGAAGGATGCGGGGTTTGATGGGGAGGGGGAGAAGAGAGCGGTTTCTGTGAAAAAGTATAGTCCTTTTTGGTCGGAGAAGTTTGTGTTTGAAGCGGCGGTGAAGTTGGATTCAGAGGCGACTTGTGTGAATGTATTGCCGTTTAAGGATTTTGAAGGGCTTAGTAAGTATTTTGCGGTGGGGGATGAGAAAGGGAGGATTTGTGTGTTTTTGAGAAATGGAGATGTTTCGTTTGAATTTGATAGCACGTCGCAGTCACCCATTTTGTCGATGGTGTCATACTTGTCGGTTTATAAGAATGAGAGTGTGGTGATAACAGGACATGGGAATGGGGTGATAAAAATGCATAGGGTGTGGGAGGCATCGGGTGGGGAGGATTGGAGTTCGCTTGTGATGGAGTATGTAAGGGACATTGATGGATCTGTCAATGCATATGATGATGGATCTGCTGCAGTTACTATATTAGAAGTCCATCATGTTGGGAGGATGAGGTACATTTTATCGGTGGATGGTCGCGGGGCTATTAAAGTTTATAGGGAGAATGGGATGCTTTATGGGTCAGTTGTGCCGAGTAGTAAGCCTATAGTTTTCTTGAAGCAGCGGCTTCTATTTTTGACCGAGACAGGAGCTGGGTCATTGGACTTGAGAGCTTTGAAAGTTAAGGAGTCTGAATGTGAAGGATTAAACCGTTCTAGGGTAAGGAATTATGTTTTTGATGCAGCTGAGAGATCAAAAGCATACGGGTTTACATCTGAGGGTGAGATGATTCACGTTTTGTTGTTAGGGGATGTAATGAACTTCAAATGCAGAGTTAGATCGAAAAGGAAGTTCGAAATGGAAGTGCCACTAGTCCTTCAAGCAATCAAAGGTTATTTACTAGTTGTCAATCAAGAGAAAGTTTTTGTGTATAATGTTTCGTCTCAGCATTATGTGAGGGCAGGCAGTCCTCGCTTTTTGTTCTCTGCTGGTATTGACGAGATCAGAGCGACGTTCTTGAATAATCAGGCGATGGACTTGGATAGCCCTGGCAAGGTGATTATACCGTTGGTGGCGAGCGACAAAGAAAAGCTTGTCTTAATTGGTCTCGGTGATGGTTACGTGGGATTATACCGCTCTAACCTCCCTATCTTCAAGAGCGAATCCAGCACTATTTTATGGACAAGCCCAGTGCTATTTTTCATAATTTTCCTTTTCGCAGCATGGCATTTCTTCGCAAAAAAGAAGGAAATTCTTACCGCTTGGGGTCCAGATGACCCTTCTCTTAACCCATTCACGTCCACCTCTGCGATAGCTGCAGCTCCACTCGGATCCAACCCGGACGAGAGACCTTTTGCTGACTCCACTGCAAGAAACACTGATCTGATGGATCTCAGAGGTGGAAGTGGTCTCAGAGGGCCTTCAAGGAGATACACTTCCCCGTCAAAGTATTCTGGCGGATCAGCCAATTCTTTTAGGCCCGGTTCAGCTGAACTTAGCTCAAGACCTGCATCAGGTGATCCAACTTTTAGAACTCCATCTGAACTCAAATATAGAGGTTCGGGCATGGACAATGCCGGATTTCCTAAAAGACGAGAGGGTCTTTTTGCTGGCAGTCAAGTTGTGGAAGATGTTAATTGAGGTACTAAGTCGTAAATTTACTCCACCGTCCGCTGTCGGATTTTGTACCAACACTCACTGTTTTGTTGTTGTAAAGTTTATGTCAAAGTGTAGACTGGCTGCAAAATAATTGAAGAGTTCACATTTCACGTATTCAAAAGTCACAGTACGAACAAATCACATCCATGGGTAAAATTCACTGGCTGTTGCTTGACAACGATATCTGGAACACTGTCTACACTTGCATTGATCCCGACAGGGCCTCCTTAGTTTCAACATTCTAAGACAAGTAAATGAATTGGACAAAGTAGCTGAAGGCACCTCCATTGCGCTTATTTCTGAATTGGACAAACAGCGGCGGCTATTCAAAAAATAACACTAATACATCTGTCATAGCAGCCTCTGAGATAGACAAAGTAGTAGTTATGATTGCGTTTCTTCATTCCATCACTGCAACTCCGCCGGCAGCCTTGATCTTTTCTATTATGCTAGTTGCTTCCTCCTTGGTCACACCTTGTTTTAGAACAGCTGGCACTTTTTCGACTAGATCTTTAGCCTCTTTCAGACCCAAGCTAGTGAAAGCCCTGACTTCTTTGATAACTTTAATTTTAGCAGCGGCGTCAAACTTCTCCAGTTTCACATTGAATGCAGTCTTCTCTGCCTTCTTTTCCTCTGCCTTTGCCGGATCTGCTCCTCCTGCAGGCCCAATGTCCATACCTTCTGTTGAAATTGTTTCCATCTTCGGATGCCTAAGTTTCTCCCGCAGTGTTGGACCAATAAGCATGCGCTCTTCTGGGGGCAGAGACGCAATTTTTTCAGCTAGTTGTATGATTTTCTCCGATGGTGGCGGTCTAGGACCATATGGATCGTAAATTGGGGGATACTTGTATTTTATGGGCTTTGCCTTGGGGTCTCTGGGAACAAAATCAGGTTGGAAGTTTCTGGACTGAAGAAGTCCAGCGTATCTGTTGGTAGTAGCATGTGAAGAAGAAGAACCCAATCTCAGAGCTCCAAGTATTTTCATGTTTCGGTAATTAAATACAGGCCACTATGCATAAACTAGACTGGTCTTCAGCAAACACAAAATAACGGCCACT
>JAWWMW010000719.1:124374-135851 GCA_035048345.1 Echeveria elegans
TTCAAAAATCAAAATTACCCTAAACTAATACCTAAATACCTAATTAAAATCAAGTAATGAAATCAACTCAAAATCAATCCAAAAGTAACCTAGAATTTAGCTAAAAGAACCTAATCAAACAATGGAAAATGGAAAATGCAAGTGAAAGTATGAAACCCTAATGGCCTAATTGATAAATCATAAATACGGAAATGAAATGAAATTGAAAATTACACGATGTCCTGCACTCCTTCTGCTGCTCACTGCCTCGCCTCGTCCGTTCGCGTCGTTGCCTCGCCTCGTCGCTCGGCTCGCAAGTCGCAACGCCCAACAGCCAAGCCAACAGCAAGCCAACAACAGCCAAGCCAACAGGCTCCTCCAGTCCTCCTTCTCCAAATCACCGACAACCAGCCTCTGCTCTCCGCCGGTCCGCCCTTCCTACCTCGCGTCGCTGCCCCTAATACTACTGAAATTCTCTGACCACGGTGGGGTCGGTCCGCCCCGTCCGCCCCTCCTGCCTCGCGTCGCTGCCCCTAATACTACTGAAATTCTCCGACCACGGTGGGGGTCAGCCGACCTGGCTCCGCCTTGCCAACTTGGTAGTATCATACATCATTGTAAAATAATGTAACATGCACGTGGCAAATAATATTCATTTTT
The DNA here is from genome assembly GCA_035048345.1 of Echeveria elegans. Lineage (NCBI taxonomy): Eukaryota > Viridiplantae > Streptophyta > Magnoliopsida > Saxifragales > Crassulaceae > Echeveria > Echeveria elegans. Next base: position 125,014 of record JAWWMW010000719.1, read on the forward strand.
ATTGTTGCTAGTGTTAAGTAAATACAAATTCGAGACCATGATAATATCTAATATGCAAATGTTGAGAAATGTCTGAATGTCAAATTTAGTGAAGGTAAGTAGTAACAACAACAACAAAAAAGAAACAATTATGGTAAAAATTCGATTCAGTTGAACTCTAATTCTGGTTGGCTCAAAAGTTTGGACATGTAAAGTATACAAGTTTGCGTAAAATATAGTGAAGTTCAAATAAAACGGACTTTTGAGCATAAGATCGAATTAAATAAATAATTTACAGAATTTGAAATTGAAATCCGAAATGGTTATGTAAAGACAATCTCTACCAAACCAATACATGACTTCATTTAAGTTCATCATTCTATTTTTAGGTTTGTAAAAAGGAGAAGATATAAATTTAATTACTCACAATTCAGACGCATTAATCTTGTCCTTAATTATGTTGAGTACCATGAAATTGGGTTTGATTATTGGGAGCTAAAAGTGGGAAATATAAAGTAGCAACCGGGATGGCTTTGAATGGATTGTGTGGCTTGTAAAAGGAGAAGATATGCAAATGTGGTAACAGATATTGAGCTTTAGGTTTGTGTCTCATTTTCTGATGTGATTCACTACCCATTTTGATTATGGTTAGTTACTAAGAAAACATGATTTATTCCGAGACAAAAATTGTTGAAAATATTAGAAAAACATGCAGGACTGATATTTATTTTTATTAAACTTATTTTTTTGTAAATTGAGTTCATGTTTTGAATGATACTGAATCATATAATAGAACGTTTTTATTGTTGTTGTAATTTATTGGTCAACGTGGCCTCTCTTGACAAATACTTAAGTTTTGGAAGTCAACTTTTTTACGTGATATGAGAATCTTCCCAGCAGCTCAATAATACTTAGTTTAGTTCAATTATTTGGTCAAAATTTGAATATCAATTAAATTTGTCACCAGTTTGATTATTCATGCCCACCAGCTCGTTATTTAGATTCTAGTGCTCAAATTGAACATTTTCAAATGTCAGACTAATTTAGATTTTTTTGGGGATACAATTCAGACTAATTTTGATTAAACGCTTAATCAGGGAACGTTTATTAAAAGCCTAAATTAACTATTTCATTTTCTAATGAAATTGACAATAAAATTCAAATGTGACGCCATCTGGAAGATTGTTCCGTTTTGGCAGTTTGTTCCGTTTTTTGTTACTTTATTTTTGGCAGTTTGTTCCGTTTTGTTACCTGGAAGATGCCCAGAATCTTAAAATACATAGCAAGTTCAGTGCAGCTTCTTCATTCATCTTTCAACCAACAACCCGGAAACTATTCCTGAGCTGGTCTATGAGAAAAATTTTAAGTTATGTTGAGCATCGGACTGGTTGATTATTAGTTTATTAATACGGTATTAGTCTGCAAAGACCCGACCAAGTGGGTATGAAGAAATCTTGAAATTTTCGTTGCATGACAAAAAATGGTCTCCTGTTTTTCAATACAGTATGACGGACCAAGCTTGTAACTGTGACTGGAGAAATCGAATCTCTCGGATGAATACCAATAGACTGGACAACTTGCCACATCTTGAAATGTATAGGCAATGTCCATACGAAAAAGACGGACACAAACGACAGTACCACGAATATGAAGGAAATCATTTTTAAAAAACCAACCTTGATGAAAGAGCTTCAGATTTTTAGTTTCGAGGAAACACAACTTGGGTTTGGGCTGTGGAATGCACAGTGGTGTAATTCGATACTTACAAAATATTGGGAAGTTGAGAGTCCAATCTGAGCTGTAGTTCCTTGATTTTCCCAGACATCTCTGTCTTCTGTTCCTTGTAGCTTTGTAGTAAATAATCTTTCGCCTTGATGACTTCCTTCAGTTCTCCAACCTCCCTTCGCAGCATCTCGACGCGGTCATAGGTGCTTCTTCGTTTCTCCAATGGGTCCAATAAGGTCTCATGGTCGTGGTGGTATCCATTTGTGTGACCATTCATTCCTACTGCTGGCCAGACTGGGGCATGCGGAACTGTCTCATTAAGTCTCACTTGTCCAACACAGTGGTCAGAAATTACTTTTCTCAGCCTCTGGATTTCTCTTTCTGAATCAAATAAAACCTGGTTCATTGCAGCAAGTTGTGACTGCAGATTATTAGAATGTGATATCTGTGAACTGAGTGTGTTTTGCAGTTCCAGAATCTGATCGTGCATCTCAAGTATCATTTCATCTCTTCTCTTTAGCTGCAGTCTCAATTTGTGAATAACTTCTCGCTTGCTGAAAACGTCTGAACCAGATTCTGACACAGATGGAGAGAAGGAAGAATTTGAGTTGTGATATGGTTTTGGTGGTAACTCAAGCCGATCTGGAGATGAAGCCCATATAACCCCATTTTGTTTGCCATACTCTGTGGCAGGAAAAGTCACTAAGGGCAAGGCCCCTTCACATTCTGCTGTCATGTGTCCATTATGTTTCTGTTTCCTTCCCATAAAGCCCTCATTTGCTGAGAAAAATACAATGTACAATAAATTGTTAGTTCGAGCCGGTAACTCAGAAGCAAACTGATTAGAACGCGACGATAAAGGAGCCCCTAAATCATCGTAAGAAAGTGCAACCAAAACTAGACAGCCAGGCATATTGACCACAGCGACTGTAGTTTCTTTCCAATAACTATGACACTGTGACATTTAGATACAAAGACTGTTGATTCACAAGTCTAGGAATGAGTGCAAGAAACATTGGTTAAACGACACTTATCAACCTGAATCACAGCTGAAATGAATGTCTTCATCATGCGTGAAAGAATACTCATTTAAACGCAGCTGACAATTTCCTTGTCTTCTAGTATTTGTAGAGTTTCCTGCATTGGAGACGATGGGTTGATAGCAACATAAAATATCTGACCTATACCTATGGGATGTAGTGAATATACTTACTGTCCTGGTTTTGCTGCCTACTGTCCAGTGCCTGCTTCAGCTTATACCCGAAATGAATTGACAAGGAACTCAACAAGGCACCGCCTGCAACTAAAACCCACTGAGGCCTTTCACACTGAGAACTTCTTGAGCCCCGAGCTCTAGGCATCCCATCAGTTCTTGAAGTCATTCTAAAAGCAGTTTTTTTACTAACTCAACAGAACTTATCCATCATCATCATTCCATCACCCACTATATGAGAGTGACACAAAGGGGATACAATTAGAAAGCATCTCACACCATATTCTCATATCAGCCTTATTAGCTAAAAATGACACACCTGTTTTGGTAGCTAATCAAACATGTTTCATAAGATGGACTGATTTAACACTAGAAAGCATTAGCAACAATAGTCATTGCCTCAAGAGGAAGAGTTCATTTTGAATGTTCATGCATATTCTAGCTTTCAATGGGACCTACGTAGAGTAACATGCATCAGTTTTCACTTTCAAGTTTCAACATGCAATCTGTAAACACAAATGCAGCGATTATTTCAAAAAAATCATGTCCACTTTTGCTAGCAACTTACATTTCCTTATAAAGAAAATCAAATAACATACTCCACTTTACCTGTCTACTCATCAAACCAAAGTCCAAATCACAATACAATAAATCGTTACGCCTAATACGCAACCTATCTACCGATTATTAAAAAAAAAAAAAAACGATCAGACGAACCACACGGCTAGTCATAAAAAATCGCTAAGACTATGATTATGATCCGAAATGGAAATATCTAACTACTGTGGAACATATCAACATAGAGTTAGAGACTGCAAAATTAAACGCATCTCAACAACTGAAAGAAGAACAGTAGGATTCCTAAACTATCCATTTCCATTAACTTCCTAATCCCACCAAAACCTCAACCTCCAACAAAAACAAATACCAAACAAAAATCCAAAAACTGCATCGGGGACTCCGCCGCTTGAATCGCAATCAACAGAAACCATAAACAACCATCATCTAACAAACACAAACAACATTACTACATTCCACATACATACACACATCAAAGCCACCTCAACCGCACCGATTTCAAAACTGCAACAACAAAACTAACTAAAACAAAAAAAACAACATACAAACCTGATAACTGTATTATTCTAGGGCACAAAAGCGACGCCGTATCAGATAACAATCTGAATCCTGTGGTAATCTAGAGACTAGCGGATTGATGATGGTTTAGAGTTTTTTTTTTAAGAGTCTGGAATCTGAGAGTGTTATGACATTTTGCGGTCAACGGAAGGAGATCGGTTGAAAATTTTAGAGATTTCTGTTTCGAGGGTTTTCGAGTGCGATGAAAATGGCGGCTCCACTTTCCAGCCCAGCAACTTCCCCAAGTTTTGTTTCATCTCCGTTTCGCCACGTGTCATGCCCTTGTGCCACTTCAATCCTGAGAAACGACGCAGTTTGAATATGAAGCACTCCACTATGTTGCTGGATTGACTGGGCTGATGAAAATTTTGCAAAGGCTTGAAACATAAATTCAAGGATCAGTAGTTTAGATATTAAAAAAAGCAGGCATTATATTTACAGTTTGTTCAACTTGTTATTACAGTGAATGGTTCCAAACTGGTTACAAAATAACTATTCTTTAGAAAATAAAGGGAATCGTGATAGCCGAACTATTCAAGGATCACTCTGGAATCGAACTATTCGGAATCAGAATCGGAATCGAACTACTCGGAATTTAGACGACGTCTCACGCTCAACCTCGCTGCTCGACCCTCGACGCTCACACTCGAAATTTAGGGTTTGTTATTTAATTAAATATAAGTATTAGTTTAAATAAAATGAAAGACTAAGTTAAACAAGTAACAAGTCTAGCTCACTGGTAATTTGACAAGGCAAGTTGAGACTTAAAGATTAGGGTTCCAGTCGTGAGTTTGGTGGGGTATTTAAAAATTTTTTAAATTCGGATCTTCGGGTCGGGTCGGGCCATGATCAGCCCTAATTTTTTGTATCTTTATTTTTCCATCATCAAATTTGGTATGCAGAAATATTTACACAAATCTTGATTGGTTGTCATAACTGCAAATTATCTACGATTTAAAAACTACAAGGACCAATTTGTAATTATATTTTAAAACAAAAAATACAAACCGGCAACTCAAGTTCGGTATAAATACAAAATTCCACCAATCTCTGATCGATCGAAATAATTGGCTACAATTTCATCTCGTATCTCATCATTGTAATCAATCGAGAAGTCGCGACTACGATCGGCACTCTGCTAGCAACTTCTACGTGCGTCTGACCCATTCATTTTTCTGATCGCAACGGTCGTCGTTGGTCGTTGTATTTTGCTTTTTGCGTCGGTACGACTGAATTGAAATTGTTGTTTTGTGCAGGTTTGATCTCGATTGACTGAGTATACCGGTGATGGCGATTGAGCAGGCGGAACTCAGTAACGAGCAGGTTGTTTTGATAAATTATTTGATGTTGGTTTAGTATAGTTGAAATGATTTGTGTTGGCTGCTAGGGAGTAGTGAGTTTGGTTTTGGTTGCTTGTGTGGATGGATTGTGGTGGAGTTTGAGTTTGGTTTTGTTTAGGGTTAGACTGATTTGGAGTTTTAAAATCGTTTTTTTGTGTGGAGAATTTGGCTCTGAATGAGGTTTAGTTTGACATTGATGATTTCCTGTTTGATACGAAGGTAGGAGGATATGTTTTAACACGCATTTCAATTTGGAAAAAATGAAATGTGTATGAACCATGGAAGGGTTTTACTGGTCTTCAATGTTCAAACCATAGTTAAGTGTGTTCATGCTCTCATTTACGTATATGAGTGTTTGGTATTGTGAGATTACCCACTATTGGTGAGCTAGTGTTATAAGCATATGGGGGTTGAAGATGAAGATGAATGCTTGAGAATTCAGATACTATGATGGCGTTGCAAAAAGATACGGGTTGGTTACGTAGAATGGAGATCATTTTATATGGCTAGCTAGGTTATGGTACCTTTTTATGGCTTGCTGCCTCTTTTGTTTGCCATTTGGGGCCAACAGGCTTTTTGTTGATAGTTGTTAACCTGTGCAGCCAGTTGATCCATTCTTTTCTACTTGTTTTGTGATTAATGAGATTACATTTCAACATTTCCCAATGGGTTTAAGCAGTCACGTGATTCATTTGGTTATCCGAATGAAGTAATTAAGTAAAAGCTGAGGGCTGCTCTTGAGTTATATAAGCTATCAAACTGTACATGTTTGGTGTTTGCAGTCTGTACACCATATTTATATGTATATAGGTATTTGGTATTCCTGGTTGCATATTGGAATGCAGAATACGAATTAAATTGAAATAATAACAGTTTTTTCTTCCTTCCTGAAGGTTCTTAAAAGAGATATTCCATGGGAGACATACATGACAACTAAACTCATCACAGGGACGAGCCTTCAACTTCTAAGGCGGTACGATAAAAGAGCTGCAAGCTATCGCGCAACATTATTAGATGATGTAACCAATATCTATCCTTGATCTTTTGTGATTATGTTTTTTTTCTTTCTTTTAAATTTCCGTCCAAATCATTACATGCCTATAGTATGCCGTGTCTTAGTTTGTACATCTACTCTTGGTTTGACGTGATTAGACTTAGAGTCTGCTACTTGCATTCTAGATGCTTTTATTCGTCACAAAGGATATGGCCGAGACTTGAGAGAGAGTCTATTTTTTTCTACAAGGCAGAAAGTTGTATATAGATTAGTCTAACCCACAAGGACAATCAATGAAAGAATAAATCTGTGTATGAGTATCCTAGTTCCTATATATATATATATATATATATATTTTACTGATGCACCTTTTGACGTACCTTGTGATGTCGAAACCTATGACAGGATGGCCCGGCTTATGTTCGCCTATTTGTTGGGATTTTGCGTGATATACTGAAGGAAGAGACTGTGGAATATGTCTTGGCTCTTATTGATGAAATGCTTACAAGTAAACAACACTTTATTATCACTTAATTGATGCTAAAATTCTGGACTAACCTTTTTTGTTCAAATTTTATAGCAAATCCGAAAAGGGCCAGATTATTTCATGATGAGGCTCTTGCAGGCGATGATGTTTATGAACCGTTCTTAAGGTAACTACTTGTCATTGTGTTGGAGACTGACAGGTATGAACTAATGACTCGACAAGTGATTAAAACATTGTATGCATGATCAAGAAGCAGGAAAGTCCCGTGGGCTAGCCTCATGGTGGTTAATACCAAATAAAATGCTTGTAGAACTCTTCTAAGCTGTTCTCTTTGCATTTCAGATTGTTATGGAGAGGAAACTGGTTTATACAAGAAAAAAGCTGCAGAATACTTGGTTTAATTGTAAGGTAGCTATTGAGGACATTTTCCAAGGGTGACTGTATTTGAATGACTTTTTTCTTCCATCTTCCCCAAGAGTTACATCTGTATTTTATTTGCATGGATTCTTAGTGCACGACCTAAGGCTCGGGATGCAGCTCTTCAGAATGGAGAATCCTCTAAAGCAAAGAAACAATACATTACAATTGATGATGTGTTGAAAGGATTAGTGGATTGGCTTTGCGCACAGGTGTGTTTACTTTTTAGTCATGGATGTGGGTAGCCTTAGGCTACATGGGCTATAACCCAAGTAATTTTCTGATAAAAAATTATTTTTATATACTGCAAAAAAATTCGTGTTGCTAAATTAAAACTAGTTATAATTATAAATTCCCCAATTAATAGCTCGGCTACAACAAGTTTCTTTAACTGAAATCAACTTTGATTACTATTTGAACCTTACGTTCATTTTACTACTCCATTTTATCGTTTAGATTGAATAATTCGTCTACTGAGAACCATAATTATTGATGAAACGAGTGGCCCTCTTATGGTGAAAATTAATATGAATTTCTCATTGGGTTTCAAACTGGAAAAAATAATAAAATTATTATGTTTTGTTGTTAAACAATTTTTTAGCCCCATCTTATTTCCATTCCTGGCTACTCCCCTATTTTTAGTGTCAGACTATGGTACTATCTGAAATATCTGACTGCCCCCGTATTATTGCTATCATTCCGTTGGGAATGATGAAAAGCTATTGAAATATTAGATATTCTTTGAGACAAATTGGTACTGTTAAACAGTTGCTGATAGTGATAACATGTATTTTGACTATAGGTTGCAATTTCTTTTGCCAGTTCCATTCTTCTAATGCAGTTTCTTATCTGGCAATATTTCAGCTCAAGAATCCTTCACATCCTACTCGCGGTGTTCCAACAGCAGTAAGCTGTCTAGCCACCCTACTTAAGGAACCTTTCGTGAGATCTTCCTTTGTTCAGGCAGATGGAGTGAAATTGCTCATTCCTCTGATTACACCGGCATCCACTCAACAGTCCATCCAGGTAACTATCCAAATGCCCAAGGGCTAATATGGAGTTCAATTCTTTTGTAGCCCATTACTGATAAAGGGTATTTGTTACCTTTGTGCAGCTTCTGTACGAAACTTGTCTCTGTATTTGGCTTTTGTCTTTTTATGAGCCAGCAGTTGAGTTTTTAGCCACTTCTAGAACCTTGCCACGATTGATTGATGTTGCCAAGGGTTCTTCAAAGGAGAAGGTGAGATATATGGCCTCTATGACTTCATGGCTATTTTGCATCCTGGAATGTTCATGTGGCCTGGGCCAGCTCCTTGCTACATGACTGAAGTCTCTTCTGGATTTGTCACCAGCTTGTTGCTTTTTGATGGCAGGTTGTCAGGGTTGTTGCCTTGACACTCAAGAATTTGCTCAACAAAGGGACGTTTGGTGCTCAAATGGTAGACCTTGGGCTGCCACAAATTGTTCAGAGCTTGAAAGCACAGGCATGGAGTGATGAGGTGAGAAAATTTGTGTGGTCAAGTTTGCAGTAAAGTTTTCATGGTATTCATGGATGGAAAAATATCACATAAAATCTTCCTCAAAAGATGACTGCCATTGAACTGATAAGTGTCACATAGACCTGTTGTCTTCAGAAGATATTATTTCTATCCTTTTACGTTGTTACATGACCAAGGTAGACTAATCGGTTTTGTAGGACTTGCTGGAGACTCTGAACCAGCTTGAAGAAGGTTTGAAGGATAACATTAAGAAGTTGAGTTCTTTTGACAAGTACAAGCAAGAGGTCCTTCTGGGCCATCTCGACTGGTCCCCCATGCATAAAGATCCTCTATTTTGGCGTGATAACGTTACCCACTTTGAAGATGGTGATTTTCAGGTACATCATCAGAACAATAATTTGCTACTGTTTCTTGATAAGAAAGTTCACCCCTTGGAAACTGAAGATGGACGTCTTTTGCTCTTAGATTCTTAGGGTGCTCATCACCATCCTGGACACATCGAGTGACCCACGGGCTCTTGCAGTTGCATGCTTTGATCTGTCTCAGTTCATTCAATACCACCCAGCTGGAAGAATCATCGTGACTGATCTCAAGGCAAAAGAGCGAGTCATGAAACTGATGAACCATGAGAATGCAGAGGTCACCAAGAATGCTCTTCTGTGCATTCAGAGGCTTTTCCTAGGAGCCAAGTATGCGAGTTTCTTGCAAGCTTAAAGTGCACAGCCATTCAGAGTTTCTTTGATGGAGAGAGTTTGTGTTTGTCTGAGGCGTTGTGGAAGTATGCAACTTCTGTTCATTCGGTTTTCTCGCTTCCCTAATGAAAGCTTAATAAAGCAACGCACTGTTGCGAGTCTGTATTTGCATTATGCAACATGTATCCAACATAATATGCATTTGATTGTGGAGTCGGCATATGTTCACCTCAATTCAGTTCCTACATTTTGGTAATATTGTTAATCCTTTGGTGGGTACATTGTGAACCCAAATTTAAACTAGATTCAGTACATTAAATGCAGTATACGTAGTATTTATCGTAGTTGTTTTAGGGTAGATTTTGTCTGCGTGGAACTGCTTAGATTTCTTCTAGCGTTAGCTGTTAGGTAGGGTTGGACATTTGCATTAAATATACTTTTCAAGTTTAAGTAAGGTACTCTTCTGATCCAGTTTGAGGCTTTTTCTGCATGTCACATTATCAATTTGGGTATTTTGCTTGAGCTAACATTGTCTTGCTGTGTGAGTGATTGAGAACTAATAGTTCAGCTTGAAGTGTTTTTGCTTGCTTCCATGTTTTTTTTTCCTTCCTTTTTCGTATTTTAATTTCTATATGTTGTGAAGGTATTATGGACCTAGGACCTGATGATCCACCTTATGCTGCAAAGTTTTATGATTTTTGTGGAGCTGAGGATCCGGCTGTAACACAAGAATAATGTAATCTTCTCATCTATATGCATTCCCTATGTATGTCCGCATTAAGCACAGTCGGTCTCAGCGTAGCTATTTCATTTCAGCTTTTCTTCTTCTTGTTGTTGCTGTAGCTTGTTTAGCTAATAAAGCATAATCTCGTATGATTATTGGAACATTTTTTGCAGCTCTTATATCATTCTCTTTTTATATCAATCGTCCACCACTTAATGTGTCATAGGATATCCATCAGTCCGTCCTGGAGTACTCCTACTATCTGCCATAACAACTGCAGGGCTTTTTTAGTGAATGAAAAACTGAGTTACCAACTGCATATGCTCTTTTCACTGCTAGTCATGAAACTTTTTCCACATCAAACATTCAGACATTATACTGATGACATTGACTAGTAATTTCTACGCCTATTGGTTGATCCAGGGCGGAGCCAGGAAATCTATGACGTGGGGGCGGATTTATCAGGGGTTCGGGGGCGCTTTTTGTCAGTATAAGCTAATAAAAGATAGATTTTCATAAATATCAAGTAAAATATCATATAACTTACTATGTTAAAAATATTACATTTCAAGTAGCACTAGATCCAGTAAGGTTCGGTAGTTGACGCCTACGAGTATCCATATCTTGAAAC
>JAWWMW010000719.1:143111-159487 GCA_035048345.1 Echeveria elegans
GTCACATGAGTTTTAACATAATAGTTCAACATTCGAGAGTGAGAGCTAGAGTGTTATTACTTTGCTAAGTTTTACAAAAATATCTATTTGAATAAGACTCTACATAAATTCTATGACATGTTTGATGCATTTCCACAAGTGTTAGCGGTGAAGTCTAATTTCTGTCATTACTTTTTTATTGATAACTTAAACAACAACGTTTTCTGTAACTCAACATTACCCCAAAAAGACTTAAAAACTTCTGAACTTATTTCCGTAAACTAATAGCAAACTACTAAATTTCACTGTTCCCTTGGGTTCGACACCAGGTCGCCCTGGTTTATAAATTCTTTTGATACGTGACAAAATACACCGCGCATACTGCACGCGTCATTTATCTATACTAACCCCTTTAGATACACCTTGACCACTACTAGGTCCTCACACCAATACCAGACTTATCAGGGCTAATAGCCTTAGGGGCAACAGAGGATTTAGGCACACAATTTATAATGAAGATGGAGAACACACAATTTATAATGAACGTCCTAGTTTAACGTCGACGGAGCCAATTCTTCTTTAAGAAACACAAATGAGAATAACTTTTGCCTTGCATTGAGTAACCTCTAGTGGGCCCGACCAATGTCAATTGAGTTTTCCCGAGAATAACTTTTCCCTTGCATTGAGTAGAAGAACATGATCCCCCACATGAAACTCCATATGGACAATCCGTTTGTCATGTCATTTCTTAGTGCGCTCCTTGTAAATGGGCGCATTCTCATATGAATCCAATCTGATTTCATCGAGCTGAGTTGGAGTAAACGCTTCTCGCCTTCACTGCCCACATTTCTTTATGCTCAAACTCAACCGGCGGGAGGTGATGCGGTTTGTCGTACACAAGTCGGAAACAAGACATTCCAATATGAGTCTTGAAAGCAGTCCGGTAAGCACATAATGCGTCATCTAACTTAGATGCCTAGTCCTTCCGTGAAAAGGAAACGATCTTTTCCAAAATGATCTTGATTTCCTGGTTGGAGACTTCAACTTGTCCACTCGTCTGAGGATGATACAAAGTTCCCACTTTATGATAGACACCGTACTTCTTCAAGAGGTTTTCGAAGTTCTTCTCCTTAAAGTGAGAGTCGTTATCATTAATAGCAGTCTGCAGAACACCGAACCTTGGGAATATGATGTTGTTGAACATCCACATGACGACCTTAGCATCACAAGTTTGTGAGGCGATTGCTTCCACCCACTTCCAAACATAATCCACAACCACAATGATGTACTGATTTCCATACGAAGTTGGAAATGGATCCATAAAATAAATGCGGAACAAAGAAGCCTAGGTATCAAAGGCTACTTCAGTTTCGGTTCCTGCACTGCTCGTTGATGTTCTTAGTTATTGGCTTAGGAATTTGCATACTCAGTTTGAATATGATTCGCTATTACAGTCCTGATTTGTTCTCAATCAGGCAATTCAAGAAGATGCAGTCAAGTAATCCGGGTGGGTAGTTCAGGTTTCCCAACTTGACGTTAGTGTATAACCTGAGTGACACAGAGCTATTTAAATGCTCGTCTTCCGTGTCACGGATTGATCAGGACTACGGCTTTGCTCCAATACCTTAGATAACATTATGTTTTTGACTCGTGGTCAGTTGCCAGTGGTGCCACTATGTGAGAGATTTTTCTCGGGGCATGAGGGGCTTTCTACGCCAGGTTATGGCGGGAGCTCTTCTGTTTTCTACCGCAGGCAGATTCCAAGTCAAGTGCAAAATTTCACCCGAAGTGCTGTTCTGCATTTAATGTACTAGTACGGTTTGAACGAACTCCTCGGTCATCCGAATGCTTCATTCATTAGTTTTAGTTCATTTGCAGGTGGGAAGAAATGAATCTCTGCGACCATCAGTCAGATATTTGTTTCCTTTTTTGCAAGGAAGTTTGCACCAAGTGCTTTGCAGCCTTTGCTAGAGCTCGCCGAGGAAACGTTCGGTTATTGAAGTAACCTTAGCGCTTTCCGAACCCGATTATTGGGAAATACATCTCTTAAGATCTCCTACTTGATCAACTTAAAGCCAAGGGTTGTTCGCCACTCGAGTCAGAATCCAACTAATCCATCGATATATCAACGGTTCCAACTGCACACCTCTCCATTTTTCGGCTTTCTCCATGTCCAAACACTGTTTTAGCTCATTCACTACTTGTGTCATGTTTGGTCTTCTACTTGAGGTGGAAGAAACGCAGGCCATTGCAAGCTCAACGGCATTCCAAACAGAGTTTACGTCATACTCATCTCCTAGCCTTTGATCTATGACACCCTTGACATCCCCTGTGGTGCAAAGTATTTAGTTCGCCCACGTTGTTATATGAGCCCTGTCTTCTGTTTTGGTCCTAGTTGCCTGGCTTCTGATGATCTCTAGAAGCACCACGCCCTGAAAACATCTCTTGTCTCGTGCAACTTCTGAGTTTGATAATATACATAAGAGCTAATTGCACAAAAACAGTTTTTACTTTCACTTAGCATCTGTATAAAATTTAAGTTTTTGCTTTATTAAAAAATTTACATTAGTATTGTTTGACTTTGGTATTGTTTGACTTTGGTTCATAATGAAATTTTGCTTTATTAAAAAATTTACTTTAAAAAAAATATAATATTTTCTAAACTTTTTCTTTTATAAAAAAATAAAAATTAAGGTTTAATTGATTTTATATTATTTTAAATTTAATATAATTTATTTCTTATATGGTATATAATTTTTTTTTAGTTTTTTGATTTTTTTTCATTTTTAAAATTTTTTAATGAATTTTGTTAGGTGGTTAAGTAAAAACTTAAAATTTATACAGATAATTAAGTGAAAACTGATATTTTATACAAGCGCAACCTTAATTCATATGATATAATCGTACCATACTCAAGTTTTGTGCTATTCTCAGTATGAGGCCAAAGTACACAACTAAGAAATGATACTCACTCCAGATCAAGATATCCTGGTGTTCCTGCCAACTAGGGTAGATATATGACTGTCCCTGCCATCAGCCGGATACAATCTGGATAATCCAAATTCAGCTAGTTTTGCTTGTTAACTTTCGTCTAGTAATATATTCGTGGTTTTTACATCTCTATGAACTATCGGCGGCTTACATCCGTTGTGCAAGTAATCCAAACCTTCAATCAAAATTCGCAGAGTTAATGCATTCGTGAAAAATAGTACCATGACTATTAGCACCAAATGAAAACCTTGAGCTGCAACTATGGCGATTTGAAGCCGCTCCTCCCAGCTCAATACGTGCGAATTTTTAAAAAAGTTGAACCTTATTATGAACACCTACACCGTACCACACCATACTACCATTCATCAATCAAGATTAAAAATTGCCAATTGTGGCTGCCTTAGTTATTTATCATGTGCTCTGCATATAAAATAACCCAAACCTTTTCAAATGCGCCAGACATGCTTCATGTCTCTCTATACAGGCTTCTGTAGAAGTAGATTGATGTCAGTATTTACTTCTAGTTCAGTTTTGTTCTATGTAAATTCTCCGTCTAAAATCCTGTGGACCTGTCTCCAGTACCTATTATTCCGAACAGAGTGCAATCATGTTAGTGCTATTAAAATCTACTTGTTCTGTTGTGCATATTTGAATTACTCAGACTGGTTTCGTTTCAGGGTCAGCCTTGCTCAGTTTGAGTTTGTTTAAGTTTACCCTCTAACTCGCATATTCTTTCTTCCTATTGTTCCTAACGTTTACAAGCAATGCATATTGCACGGTGAACCTGGTTCATAAATAGTTTGGTTATGTTTAGGTTGCATCCACTTATTCGACGCAGTCCTGCTCATCTTTAACAGCAGCTCGTTCTGTTCCGCTTTGTGACCGAAACTGAGCAACAGGCACATTCCATATGCATACAGAAAACATCAAAAATAGAGGATCCATTTTGATCAGGTCTATCAGATTTGTATCCTTATTCTTCATCATCAAATTTAGTCATGCGTAAGTATTTTTACTGAACTTGATTTGTTTTCATAAACATAAACACAGATTATCTTATATGTATAAACTACAAGGACCACTTTGCAATTATAATATGTTTGAGAAAAATACAAAGTAGTCACTCAAGTTCGGTATAAATGCACCGATATCCGATAAATCGAAATAACTGGCTACAATTTCATCTCGTATCTCATCATTGCGACTCCGATCGGCACTCTGCAGCACAAGTTCTACGTGCGTCTGATTCACTCAATTTTACTACTGCGACGATTGCCGTTGATTGCTGTATTTTGCATCGCCTATGACTGAATTGAGTTGTGGTTTTTGTTCAGGTTTGATCTGGATTTATTGAGTACCGGTGATGGCGATTGAGCAAGCGGAACTCAGCACGGAGCAGGTTGTTTTGATGCATTGTTGGTTGATGGTTTTGTATAGTTGAAATGATTTGTGTTGGCTGATAGGGAGTAGTGAGTTTTGTTTTGGTTGCTTGTGTGGATTGATTGTGGTGGAGTTGTGATTGTGAGTTTGGTTTTTGTTTAGGGTTATATTGACTTGAAGTTGAAAATTTGGTGTTTGTGGAGAGGATTTGGAGTTTGGCTTTTCTGTATGAGGTTTATTTTGACATTGATGAATGCAGTTTTGATATAAAAGTATGAGGATTTGTTTTAAATAAAATGTGTACTGACCATGGAAAGTTTTACTGGTCTTAAAAGTTTGAACCGTAGTGAATGTATGTGGGTGTTTGGTATTGTGAGGTTACCCACTATTGGTAGGACAGTGGTATAAGTATAGTATTTAGTATATGGGGTTTGAAATGAAGATGAGTGCTTTAGAATTCAGATACTGTGATGGTGATGCTAGAAGATATGGTTTGGTTTCGTAGAATGCAGTTCATTCTATATGGCAAGTAGCTTGGTTCCGGTAGCTTTTTCTGGCTTGCTTCTTCCTTGTTATTAGGTATTTGGGTCCAACAGGCTTTTTGTTGATAGTTGTTTGCCTCTGCAGGCAGTTGACCCATTCTTTCCCACATGTTTTGTGATTAATGAGATACACTTTACATTTTCCCTATGGGTTTTAGCATTCAAGTGAGATTTAATTATTTTGGTCATCTGAATGAAGTTAATGCTGATGAAGGATCTCATGCTATATAAACTATCAAACTCTACATGTTTGCAGTCTGTACACTATCTTAATATGTATAGTATATAGATATTTGGTGTTCCTGGTGGCATATTGAACTGCAGAATACAAATTCGATTGAAATCATAACAGTTTTTTCTTCCTTCCATAAGGTTCTTAAAAGAGATATTCCATGGGAGACATACATGACAACTAAACTCATCACAGGGACAAGCCTTCAACTTCTCAGGCGGTATGATAAAAGATCTGAAAGCTATCGCGCAACATTGTTGGATGATGTAACCAATATCTATCCTTGATCTCTGTGATTATGTTAATTTTTTAAATCTCCATTCAAATCATTACATATCACATGCCTATAGTATGCCATGTCTTAGTTTGTACATCTACTCATGGTTTGATGTGATTAGACTTAGAGTCAGATACTGGCATTGTAGATGCTTTTATACTTCACAATGGATATGGTGGAGACTTAAGAGTGTGTCTACTTTTTTTCATCATGGCAGAAGTTGTATATGGATTAGTCTAATCCACTAATGACAATCGAAGAAAGAATGAAATCTATGTATGAGACTATCATAATTTCTAGCTGTATGTATTTTGCTGATGTGCCTTTTGACGTTGATTGTGTTGTCGGAACCTATGTTAGGATGGCCCGGCTTATATTCGCCTATTTGTTGGCATTTTGCGTGATATACTGAAGGAAGAAACCGTGGAATATGTCTTGGCTCTTGTCGATGAAATGCTTAGAGGTAATTAACTCTTAATTATCACCTTATTGATGCTATAATTACGGACTAACCTTTTTTGTTCAAATTTTATAGCAAATCCGAAAAGGGCCAGATTATTTCATGATGAGGCTCTTGCAGGCGAAGATGTTTATGAGCCGTTCTTGAGGTAACTACTGAGCACTGACAATTGTGTTGGTTATTATATTCATATTTTACTCCAAGTGGATACTGACAGTCACGAATTGATGACTCAACTATTAAATAAAACATTGTATGAATGATTCAGAGGCAGCAAAGCCCCTTGGGCTAGCCTCATGATGGTTAATCACCAAATAAAATGCTTGTAGAACTCTTCTAAGCTGTTCTATTCACATTTTAGATTGTTATGGAGAGGAAACTGGTTCATACAAGAGAAAAGCTGCAGAATCCTTGGTTTAATTGTAAGGTAGTTATTGAGGATATTTTCTTAGAATGATTGTATTTCGAATGATTTTTTCTTACATCTTCCCCGAGATAGTGTTACATCTGTATTTTATTTGCATGGATTCTTAGTGCACGACTGAAGCCTCGGGATGCAGCTCTTCAGAATGGAGAATCCTCTAAAGCAAAGAAAAAATACACTACAATCGATGATGTGTTGAAAGGATTAGTGGATTGGCTTTGCGCACAGGTGTGTTTACTGTTTAATGTCAAGCTATAAAATTATCTGAACCATTTTACTGCCCTGTATTATTGCCATCATGCAGTTGGGATCATGAAAAGCTATTGCAATATTATGTATTCAATTAGACAAATTGAAAGTTTTAAACAGTTGGAGATAGTGATAACATGTATTTGGACTGTATGTAATACTTCACAGCAACAATTTCTTTTGCCAGTTCCAGTCTTCTAATCCAGTTTCTGATCTGCAAATATTTCAGCTCAAGAATCCTTCACATCCTACTCGCGGTGTTCCAACGGCAGTAAGCTGTCTAGCCACCCTACTGAAGGAACCCGTCGTGAGATCTTCCTTTGTTCAGACGGATGGAGTGAAATTGCTCATTCCTCTGATTACACCGGCATCCACTCAACAGTCCATCCAGGTAACTATGTCCAAAATGCTCAAGGGCTATTATGGAGTTCAATTAATTTATAGTCTGTTACTGATAAAGGGTATTTGCTACCTCTGTGCAGCTTCTATACGAAACTTGTCTTTGTGTTTGGCTGTTGTCTTTTTATGAGCCAGCAGTTGAGTTTTTAGCTACTTCTAGAACCTTGACACGATTGATTGATGTTGCCAAGGGTTCTACAAAGGAGAAGGTGAGATATATGGCCTCTCTGACTTCATTGCCATTTTGCATCCTGGAATGTTCTAGTGGCCTGGGCCAGCTTACATGAGTACATGACTATTCTCTTCTGGATTTATCACATCTTGCTTTTTGGTGGCAGGTTGTCAGGGTTGTGGTCTTGACACTCAAGAATTTGCTCAACAAAGGGACGTTTGGCACTCAAATGGTAGACCTTGGGTTGCCACAAATTGTTCAGAGCTTGAAAGCACAGGCATGGAGTGACGAGGTGAGAAAATTTGTGCGGTCAGGCTTGCTGTAAAGTTGGGTGCGTGTCAATTTGAAAACTCTGAAGTTTCCCTCGTAGCTGAAAAAATATCATATATACTCTCTCTCAAAAGATGACTTAAGTGTCACATAGACATGTTGTCTTCAGAAGATTATGAATTCTTATTCCTATCCTTTTACTTTGTTACATGTTCTACGTCGACTAACCGGTTTTACATTGTAGGACTTGCTGGAAACTCTGAACCAACTTGACGAAGGTTTAAAGGATAACATTAAGAAGTTGAGCTCTTTTGAAAAGTACAAGCAAGAGGTCCTTCTAGGCCATCTCGATTGGTCTCCCATGCATAAAGATCCTCTATTTTGGCGTGATAACATTACCCATTTTGAAGAGGGTGATTTTCAGGTAACAATGTCATAACAATATTCTGCAAATGTGTATTTTTTTTAAAAAGGAAAAATCATCCCTTGGCCTTGAAACTGAGATTTTGAGGTTCTTGTGTGCTCTTAGATTCTTAGGGTGCTCATCACCATCATGGACACATCAAGCGATCCACGGGCTCTTGCTGTAGCATGCTTTGATCTGTCTCAGTTCATTCAGTACCACCCAGCCGGAAGAATCATTGTGACTGATCTCAAGGCAAAAGAACGAGTCATGAAACTGATGAACCACGAGAATGCAGAGGTGACCAAGAATGCTCTTCTTTGCATCCAGAGGCTTTTCCTAGGAGCCAAGTATGCAAGTTTATTGCAAGCCTAAAGGGCACCACCATTCACTGGCTGGATGATGGAGGGTTTAAGTTTGTGCGAGGCACTGCAGGAAATGTGTAATTTCTGTTCATTCCATTTTCACGCTCCCCTTACCAAAGCAAAATAAAGCAACACACTGTTGCGCTGCTGTCAATGCAGCTTATGTAGCCTATATATGTATTTGAATCCGGAGTCAGTCCCGTTTGGGTGGGCATCTCAAATTTCCCTTCAAAAAATTGGCACTGCCGGTTGGGCAGATTGTGAGCGCTGTTTCATTTTCCAAGATTGTGCGTACAACAGTTTATATGAAGTAAACTACTACTAGTTGTCTGTGACTGAGAAGAATCAGAATCAGATGGAACCAGAAGAAATAACTATATATTAGCGACGGGTCTAAGCATTTTCGTTGCTAAAGAACTGTGGAGGAGAAGATAACCAGAGTCTATGAAAAGAGGGATCAGAAAAGGTTTGCTTCTCCCTCTGTTTTCAATCATTCCCCTTTTCCCGTATTCATGTTTGTTTTGAACGCCTCTACATCCAGATTCAGATGTCTGATAGTGTTAGGTAGGGTTGAACTTGCATTCTAATCTAATTTGGACAACATATCTTTCTTGACACTGACTATGCCATCTAAATGAGTCTCTGTGTGCGTGTGTGATGAAGAATGGATAGTATTCGAAACGTCAGCTTCAAGTTTTAACTTTCATAAATTTGAATGTTGTTGAAGGTATTATGAATTAGGACCTGATGATCCACCTTTATGCTGCAAAAATTTTATGACTGTTGTGGAGCTGAGGATCCCTCTGCCCCTGGCTGCACTAAGAGTTCGCATGTTTCCAATGACGATGACTAGAGGAATCGAAATTATACGTTCTCTATGCTTCAAGTGGAGTGGGTTCTCAGTGTAGAATTTTTTCTTCAACATTCTGTGTTGTTGTTTGTGAAGCTAATAAAGCATAATTTGGAGCAGTTTCACAGCCCTGTATTGATATGCATCGTAACATTCATTTCCCAACGTTAGATGTTTCATGGGATATCTTCTGCCAGCACAGAGTACGAAGAGTATGTCATAACAACTGAGGATATGAGATTTTTACTGCCATTTTCCAAATCAAATTATTCAGGCATTTTACTGCTAGTGGTGTGGTGGATTTAAACCCATTGTGCGAGAACTTGCTTTGGGCAGCGCCAATGTTCTTTTTCTCAAACTAACATCTTCCTGCACACTGTAAACACTTGAGCAGTATATTGCAAATGTACATTGCCATGGATACAACACTTAACAACCCAGAGTCAGGTCTCAGGAATCTGAATTTTGAGCTTGGCTAATTGGCCAAGAGACATCTCGAAGACTTCTATTCTAAGCATTGCAAAACTCTTGGACCGTCCACCACTCCAAGCTATTGCACGAGTTGTTCACCTCATGAATATAAATAATGTTCACAACAAAATTTCCAAAATCAGATCATGAAGAAAATTTCATCCATTTTCAGATGCATCAGAGATCACTTATACGAAAATATAAGCATCTGCCTCTGCAAGGCATATCATGTCATTCAAACTTCTTCTGGTCCTGATAAACATGTTTCCCCAGTGGCACAAAAATCGGACATAATTTGTGGTGCTGGATAATTGTAATCAGAACGAATGTATTGGCAGCTAAGAATACCAAACTTGCCATCCACAGCTGTAGGAAGACATTCTTCCCCTTGAACTCAAGTAGATAGCCCCACATGAGCCAATGCACTTGCGCTCCCACCCAAGCAAAAATACAGCAAAGCCCTCTCCATTTAATGTTCATTTTACACCATGGGAGTATTAGAGGCAATAGACAAAAGAACCAGACAAAGTACTGTGCTGTGACAACCTGTTTAAGCATTTTGGTTAATCAAATATGACAAACATAATGATAGTCAAATGAAAGAAAACGATGTCAAATAATACCTTATTGAATGCCACAAATGCGACTGTTTGGAGAAAAAAGCAGAAAGGGAGATCTTGAGAAAAGCGTAGAGAAAGAACCAGTTGTACAACAATTTGTGGCAAGAAAGAGACGAGTTTCTCCATGACAGAAATCTCATACTGATAATGCAAGTAGATATGGTAGAAATATATCGAGAAGTTATGTCTTGGATCTGTTCGAGTAAGGTGGTACAGTAGTGCCTCGTGCAAAAATTCCCATTTGTACTTATAGAAGAAAAGCCCAGTGAAGAAGAAGAATATTGACGCAGAGATCAGACCAAATAAAATACGTTCTTTACAAAAAAGGCCTCTCAACATGAACAACGTGTCATGCCTATCACCTACTTCAGTGCTGGATATTTGAACCTGTTTCAATCCCCAAGAGCTAAGGAGAGGCTTTCGACCATACCGAAACTGACGTGGATCCATAGCAAGAATTATAGGTAGCGCATAAATGATGGGGTATATTCTGAAGTGTACAACAATCCCATACCAACATGCAGCTTGCAGCAGCTTACCTGCCAAACAGAAAATGAGTACGCATCATTCGTGAATGCACAGATGATCTTAGGACAAGATTCACAAGACAACCTCCACAGCAGTTCTACAATCAACTTTATCCCAAAAAGGAGAATTTCATAAGTTCAGCTATGATTTCTTGTGCAAAATTTAATTAGATGAAATGGAATTTATGCAACCCTCCACAATGCTCAACACTCGTAATGTCAAATTCTCTGAGTGCAGATCATTTAATGACTACCACTATACAAAAGTTGGAATATACTCTTATGTCTTATCCTGTAATACATCCCGATTCATTTACATACCATATTTTTCACACTAAACATATGTTGCTCAAACAGAATATCAAAGTACCCATAATTAATAATCATGAAGATACACACATTACATAAGCATAAATCTCTTGTGAATGAACACACCTTTCATCAGACATAAAATAATCCACAGAACCATAGCGCACACAATCGGCTCACAATTTCCTCTAGTCCCAATGGTGAACGTAAACGGATTGAACAACCACGCCATCACCGAGTAATTACACACATTATCCGGCACTCTCCTCAACTTCAGAATGCTGCGGATCAACAATCCCACAAGTAAATCTACACCAATTAAAACAGATTTTCTCAACAACAAAAAATCAGAATTTTTATTTTAAAATACCAGAATTTCTGGTACCTGCAGCTGAGAAGAGAAACTTTCCGAAAGAAGGATGGATGTAATAATTAGGTACAAGTAGAAACGCGAGCAGCGGTGAGTAGCGATACGTGGTGCGCTTGTAAGGAGATTGACCAGAAATGACATAAGAAGCTGCATCAGAGAAGACCAGATAATCGATATCAGTGTATCTAACTTCCATATGAGCATCTTGCCACTCGCCGTACATGATCAAAGCTACTCGAAGAAATGCTGAGAACATCAACAACGACTTGAAATCCAGCGACGCCATCTGTACGAAATTGACAATGAACTGTGCAACATAAAGTGATGATCTGAGATCGGAGTCGGCGGTAGGCGGTTGAATTCGGTGTATTGGATCGGAGTTTACTGGCTACGTTCGGTGAGTGAGCGAGCTTCGAGTTGAGGATGAGGAATGATCCGATCTAGAGTTTCAGTTCGAATCAAAGCTATTACATGATGCGATTCAGCATTAGCGACGACAACTGCTTCAGCTGCCTAGAATCAGCAACGAAAGTCTCTTTATTTCCTTCCCTTTGCCTTTTTTCTTTTCTTTTAATTATACAACAGATAATTTGTACTCATATTGCAGAACTGATTTTAAACTTTCTTCTATGAATTACATATCACAGATGGAACCTGGCAGTAAGCTGTACGTTACATCATTTACTTGAAAGCACAAGGAAAAGTCTAAATTCTAATCTGAAACTATTGTGTCACAATCTCAGAGAACTGGCTTGGCGGCCCATGACCATCAACATGAACCAGATAATCGAACAAGAATCACCAACTTGGAAACAACATCGACTAGCATATTTGCAAACAAAAATTTGGAAGGTGAAACTCGATTTACTGTAATGGTGAACCATGGAAGCATATGGTGACTGAAGGTAAAATGTTTATTTTTCCCTAGACGTACTCACAGTCTGCATCCTCGGTGGCATTATGTCTTCTAATGTTGGATGTAGCGGCAAGGCAGCGGCTGCTATCCCTTTGTTTTGGCAATTTTGAAAACCTTTCTTCAAGCCTGCTCACCTTTCCTAGAATTGCCTTGAGAGGGCTCTGCATGTATGTGACCATGACGGTAACGAATTCTCTGCTAAAAACATAATTAGGCATTAGATATCATAGCTATAAGGGAGCAACGATTCAAGAGTACACAAAAATTTGATACAAGCTAGGGATGGTGGTGGTCTCACAATGGGGAGCAGGGAGATCTGCCTCTATTAACGTAGTATACAAACAAGTAGGCATCATAATGTTGACCGCTGATAAAGTAGAAACCATATAACTTCCGCACACACTTGAATGCCAGTTTTTTGTACAAAAGAATGGCGGGATTGTTGTAAGAAATAACATGCAAATAGACTGCCTCACACGTTTGAAGGTTGGAAGCATATTTGACGACTTCCTTAATTAATGAAGAGGCTGAAATTAAGATATTCAAATGATTAGTCACTAAAGGACAGGTTTGTGTTGTGAAATGAAAGTACTGTGCAGTAGAACTTGACATTTACCTATTCCCCTGTTCCTGTACTCTTCAACCACACCAAGGGTCAGAATGTATAACAGTGCCTGATCTGATTTAGATACTCGGAGTAAATCCTCTATCTGCGATGCATGGCAAAAGTCTAACATATTTTGCTTGATATACATATTATGAATCATTAGCATTGTCATGTTCAAGAGTAAATAAACAAATAAAAAGGTCATGCTGATCGAGGAATCATAAAGGTGATCAAGCGTCATAAGTTGTAGGTAGCAATTGACTATACTCTGCAACATTGCCATTCTTACGTATGTTAGCACTAGCATGAACAACGACATAGCTTAAGGAAATTCACATGTATTACCTCACTGTCTCTTGACATAATAATACGAGCAGTCACAAATCCAATAAGCTCATCATCAAGACCATCAGGCCTACTGCGGTCAATAGCTGCCCAGGAAATAATATCGCGTCCATCAACAACATTTTGGAAGAATTCGGGTTCATACCTGAAAATGAACAGCATTTTATAACATAAGAGCTTTTCTCTCATCATGAAAGCAGACCAGAGGGTGTATCAGCTAACCTTATAGGGAAAACGTCAGAATGAATTTTTTCAAGAACCTGTCTATCAGATGGAAGAACAGGCCTGAAAGATATAGCTGGATGCAGTAATGTGTTTGGGTCAACCATTTACGTCAGTCTCCTAATCCTTAATCAAAGAATAAGTTATCTCCAGAGAAACTCCTCATCAATTACTATCTACAAAACCCCTCCAAGTCCAAGCTGAAAGAAACCACCTGATGTCCAAAAAAACAAGATCATCAATAATTCTGATTAACCGAAATATACAAAAGAGTATCCGCCAGTACCTTATTCAACCACTGATCAACGCAACAACAAATTCTATTCAGCTTGAAAAAATTAGTTCGTTATAGCTGTCCCTTGATTCCACTCAAGTATGATAATAATCACTATGCGGCCAACAACATCCACACTAAACTAATCAAGAAACCAAATCAACTACTCCAAGTCACCAAAACACCAATTCACACATTTCATACAAATCACCAATCAATCAACTCAAGAAACACACTTTTCATCAACTCATTCAAACCTACAAAACCCTAACTCGACATGAAAACCGATCAATCTACACATCCATCTTCCATCACCGAAATTCATCACAAAAGTTTAGAAACCTCAAAACTACAATTCCATCGCACTAAATCGGTACAATAAATAATCAACAACAAAATGAAATCAATCGGATAAAACCGAATCGAACCTCAGCAGGAAGCGCACCGATCTGAGCTCTACGGTAGACTTTCGCAAGAGATTGACGCAACGCGAGCCTAAACCGCCTCTCAACGTTTTGATTATTCAATTGTTTTTCTCTTTTTTATATCGTCATTTAATATTTATGACGTCATTACTCTTTCGGTAAAAATGGATATAAAAAAATGGACACGGTGCGTATAAAGGAGATATTGGGTACGGGAGAGTGCAGGATAAGACGGTGCGGCCCCAACACCGGTGTGCAGGACCACTTAGAGCGCAGCAAACAGTAATCAGCGAAGCCTTCTCCACTTCCAACTCGCATCGAATCGCGCGGTATCGTCTCATCTCATCTCGTCGGTTCACTTACCCAAAATCTTGGGTTTCGTTTCGGCTATGATCTTCCAGATCGCTGACGAAACACTTCCTGTTCAATCGTTTACAACTTTACAGTCGCTAGAATTGTGAAATCGATGGTGGATTTAGTAGTCTCAGTCTCCGATTAGATACCTAGTTGGTAAAGATTGGAACTTGGTTTTGATTTGTTGAATTCGGAGATGGATATGGGTGGGAGCGGTGGTGGTGTTGGTGGTGGTGGTGGTGGGAATTCGAGTCTATCACCGCCGTTTTTGAGTAAGACGTATGATATGGTGGACGACGCGTCGACGGATGGTGTGGTGTCGTGGAGCAGTGGGAGCAACAGCTTTGTAGTGTGGAATGTTGCTGAGTTTTCAAGGGAGCTTTTGCCCAAGTATTTTAAGCATAGTAATTTCTCAAGCTTTGTTCGCCAGTTAAACACCTACGTGAGTTAGTTTGTTCATTCACTCATTTGAATTTGTTCGTTATGTTCTGTGTTTGTGTTTGCATTTGATAGTTGTTGGTGTTTTTGATGTATGGCGGATCAGTTATATTTTGGGATTTCGTGTTGCACTAGGTTGTTGTTGTTGTTGGAGGATAATTGGGTTGTTGGATGGAAATCCCGAGACTTGGTATGTTAGAGGGGTTCGAGGTACTACGCCCATTACTAAAATCAATTTAGGTATTTGTTCGTTTCAGTTATGAGATTAGTTTTGATGCATTTACTGAGTATCAGGATATATTTTCTTCCAGAAGTTGGACTATCTATATACTATACTGATTAAATGTCATATTATCGTACCACACGTTAGAATTTAAATATATGTGATTTCCCTCATTTATGACTATGTCAGCAGTCAAATAGATCATGGCATCATGCCCTGATGCCCATTTTGTGGCATTCTGCTATGGATTAAATATGGAAAATATTTTATGTGGTTTTGTTTGAAGATTTGTTTATTGGTTGTTCCTCAATGTAAAACTAGGATGTGTTTGCGGTCTGCACTGAAGCTTTTTTTTCTTCTTCTATTGGTGTTACCTTGTAGCATTATCTTACTCTTTGACTATTACACGATCAACATGTGGTTTATGCTTGCGTATTTTTATTTTTCTTGCATTTTTGTTAGTATACCTTTAATTTATTACCTTCTTTATGCTCATGTTGTCATATTTTCCAGTTGTCTACAGTTACAAACATATTAATACCTTGATTTGTTAGTACCCTTGCTTGTATTGATATTTTGGAGTGTTTATGGGCTTATGGTCGTTTTGCTTATGCATTTTGACATTTATCTGCTCTTTTGATCTCACATAGTGTAGAGAATTATTTATCTTTTAAAAGTGCGCTGTTTATGCTCTTTACTGTGTAGGGGTTTAGGAAGGTTGATCCCGATCGATGGGAATTTGCAAATGAAGGGTTTCTTAGGGGCCAGAAACAACTTCTTAGAACTATAAATAGGAGAAAAGCTCCTCAGGGGACTGGCCCGGTACCTCAAATCCCTACTGCTGCTACGGGGACTTGTGTAGAAGTTGGCAAATTTGGGCTTGAGGAAGAGGTCGAAAGACTTAAAAGGGATAAGAATCTTCTGATGCAGGAACTTGTTAGGTTAAAGCAGCAGCAGCAATCGACTGACCATCAGCTGCAAACTGTTGGACAGCGTGTTCAGATGATGGAACAACGACAACAACAGATGATGTCGTTCCTTGCTAAGGCTATGCAGAGTCCTGGATTTATGTCACAGTTGGTGCAACAGCAAAATGAAAATAATAGGCGAATTACTAGCTCCAATAAGAAGAGACGGCTTCCTAATCAAGATGAAGTGAACATATTTAGCAACTATGGAAACCGGACGCCCGATGGGCAGGTTAGTAAATTTCAGCCTTTATTGAATGAGGCCGCAGCTGCAATGCTTCGGCAGATTTTGAACATGAACTTATCGACGCAGA
>JAWWMW010000719.1:171329-182468 GCA_035048345.1 Echeveria elegans
TGAGTGAGAAAATAATGTAAAAGTAGGAAAGTGTATAGTAATAAAGTAGGAAAGAGAATGTATTGTGAGAGTGAATTAATTGACATAAAAAGAAATAGGAAGAACTTTAGGGGACACCCAAATAGGAAAGTAGGAAGAACAAAAGAGGACAGAGGGAGTATATTTTAGTTTTAAATCTAAATTTATTATTAAATAAAAATGTTTTGGGCTTATACTAACCTAGCTTCATTGAGATATTTTAATATATGAAATTGTCGAATATTATTTCATTTAGCCGCAGCTGTTGTATATGAGCATTTTGAAGTTAGTTATTGATGTATTCATAATTTGAAGCAAGAGAAGTTTTTTTTTTTTTGGAGATCATAAATTATTTGTGGACAGATGAACTAAATTTCAACCATTGATTTTGATTAAATTAATGGTCGAGATTAAAATATTTTTAAATTAAAATAAAAAAATGGATTAGCACAAAACACGAGGTGAACACAAAATACGAGGTGATTGAGTTTGTAAAGTTATCAATTTTGATGATTAAAATCAATGGTTGAGCATCCTCAAATAATCTTTCTATTTCAAGCAATAAGTCAATATGTACACAAATTGAGATATTATCATAATTATTCAGTCACAAGATAATACAATTAAAACTTGTCAAATATACAGTTATATACATTTAAATAAAAGTCATATATAAATAAATACGGACAAATACGAACTAATAGGAACAAATACGTGTAGATGGCGTGTGATGTAAATAAAAGTATGGAGCTATATTTTTGTCAAATGAAATTTTGTTTTGTCTTTATCTTGTTTTATTATCCTATGATCTTTAACGACGAAAATTAGAGTTTTAGGAATGAATTTTTTTGTGAGTGTTTGTGTGTTGAGGATATTATTCTATTATTAGTGTAGATGCATATATTGAATTCTGATAGTAGGTGACCTTACACTTAACGGATGTGGACAGCCTAGCGGGTAGTGCTCTAGGATACCTGTCTTCGTCTAGACTGGAGCTGGACTTAAGAGTAAGAGCTTCGGTTCCTTTTGTTTGGTAGTTTAATACCACCTGTGTAGTGTCACCTCTGATAGAAATTATCTGTTACTAGTGTACCGTCAGTTGTCCAGATGGAGATGTATCGTTCCGAATGCACTATCGAACAGGTCAAATACAGACGTGATTCGATCGACCAATTTTTAAACTCATATAGTTTGTGTATATTAAAACTTTTAATTTTTAATGGGACAGATCAGACCCGTGTGTTGTGTGTAAATTTTAATTTTTAATGGACCGGGCTAGACCCGTGTAGTCACGCAAAGAAGAGAAAAGCGATTGAAAAATTAAATAAAGAGAAAAGTTCACATTTGACCGTTCGTTCACTTATTCTATTATTTGAAAGATGAAAGATAGTATTGTAGGAATAAAATTTTAATGGGCTCAACCCAATAGAGAAAAAAAAAAGCTCAGTCCAATAAAAAAAGAAGACCCAGCCCATTTCAAATCCTATAAATAGGAGTGTTGGGTTGGGAAAAGAAGGAAGGAGAAAGAAGGAGAAAGAAGAGAGAAGGAAGAGAGGAGAAGAGGAAAGAAGAAGAGAGAAGGAGGAGAAGAGGGAGAGAGAGAGAGGAGCCGCCGGAGCCACCACCAGCCTCGCCGGAGCCACCGTCGGAGCCTCGCCGGAGTCTCGCCGGACAGTCGCCTGAACCTCGCCGGAGTCTCGCCTGAACCATCGCCGGAGCCTCGCCGGACCACTGTCGGAACCTCGCCGGAGCACCGCCGGAAAACCACCGGAAAACTGCCAGAATCGCGCCGTCGTCACCAGAACGCCGCCGTCGTTGATACCAACTCTACTACTAAGGTCACAACTCTAGAGAGATCCTAAAAAATCAAATCAACATCAAGTCACAAAGACCCTCGCCGAGACAAACTCAACGACGTCTGACGAGATCAAGTCATCAAGACCCTCGCCAGCGTCAAAACATCAAGTCAACAACGTCCGGACAAGATCAAGTCATCAAGACCCTTGCCGACATCAACATCAAGTCACCAACAACACTTCAGCATAGAATCAGAGGAATCAAATAGAGATTGTACAACGCCACCCGCGAATCAACAAAAATACGAGAAACATTTGCAACCTCTGTTTTATATATCATTTATAAAATAGTGTGTTTACAATGAGTTTATGTTTTACTACCTCCTCAGGGATTTTGGTTGTGAAACCGAAACACAGATGCAAAATACTTAAAGATTCAAATTTGTTGCTCACTTAATGAGTTAAAGCTAAACACTTCCGCAGACGGGGAACTCTTTGATATTTAGCAGAGGCTCGGATTTGGATGCGACTATTTGATGCTGCATTTACTTTTTCGCTCTAGAAAAGAAGGTTTTGGGAAAAACAACTAGCATCGAGTAATAGATAACAGAAACAAAATCAATCAGTAACATTACATGGGAAACACCATGTGAGTATGATGATGTACGTAGTTCGGTTGATCATTATGAATCTTGACAATGGCTGAAGCAAAAAATTCAGATTCTTGAATTACACAGAAGCTTCACCCAATTCATCCAAATGACAAAAGAAGTCTTGACGCTAATACCCGTTTAATAGCCTATATAAGTACAAATGACAAAAGAAGTCTTGATGAATCTTTTAATCAAGCACATATACAAGCCTTGATCGAGTATTTATCAAGCATATATATATACGAGTTTCAATCGAGCCTATAAACGAGTTGTTCACGAGCAAAAACGAGTCGAGTATTGGTTTGTTCATGTTCGGCTTGTTTAATAATCGAGCTTTAAATTTATGTTCGTACTTGGCTTGATTAGTAACGAGTCGAACTTTGACCGAACTTTGACCGAGCCGGCTTGCGAGCGCTTGTCGACAGTTTGGCTTGTTGACACCCCTACTGCACATGAAAAAGGCATTTGTGACTTTTTACAACTTCTATTTAAAATAAACGGACCAAAGTAACGACAGAGAATTGATTGATAAATTTTTAAAATGCAGGGACCGACATGATAAATAAGGTAAACTTCAAAGACCGATAGAGAAATTATCCTATAAAATATTATATAAATATAATCTGAAGGTGCAAAAATATATGAAGAGAAAATAAAAAATATATCCAATTCTCCAAAGAAAAAGAGGAAAACATACATATACAGCGTTCGAGGACAGAACGTGGAAAAAAAAAACGAGCAGACGAGGTTACGAAATTGGAAATTTATCAGTCGAGGGTAAAGTCGTCCAAATAGAAATCACAACGTCTCTTTTTTTTTTCTTTTTTTTTTAAATATAGCCGTTAGCCAGCGAAGGACAGAATAATATAAAAACCTTCTTCAACCACAGCCAGAAGACACACATCATCAGAAACCCTAATTTTAATTCTTTATAATCCTCAGGATCGATCGACTCTCATCACCATCGCTCTCTGTTCACTGCTCTCTGGCTGACTGCTCTCTGCTCACAAACTCGCTTGCTCGCCCGCTGACTCATTTTGTTGCAATTCGAATCGGTTTCAATTAGGGTTTCTTGCAATTCAATTTGATTTGCAGGGCTTCATTGATATTCTTCTAATTCGTTTTATATTATTGTCATTATTCTATTTGTGTTGTTGTTTTTTTTTGTGTGTTTTTTTAATCTATGGATGCAGGAGGATACCAAAGCAACACACCCAGCAAGAACATGTCCAGATTCCCTCTCCAGGATCATATGCTTCATCGCAAGACTTCCAAAGAGAATGTAAGCAATCTCATCTCAGTTTTTAACCTTTAAGTTCGAATCTTTACTTTGGGATTCTGAACAGGTATTTGATTTGATTCAAGATTGTTGAATTAGTTTGTTAAAGATTGAATTTTTATTTTCTGAAGCGGGTGGGGTTACTTGTAGATCTGAAGGGGTTTTTGATTTGATTCAAGATTGATGATTTTTGATGTAAAAGTTGGGATTTTTATTCTTTTTTTTTTGATGCTGACTGAGTTTGTGGTGTGTTGATCAGCTGGACAGGTTCATTCCTAACAGGTCAGCAATGGACATGGACTACGCTCATTACATGTTAACAGATGGGAGGAAGGTGAAGGAAACTGATGCAGTCAGCTCTCCATCCAGGGATGCGTACAGGAAGCAACTGGCAGAGACTTTCAATATGAACAGGCCGCGCATTCTGGCATTCAAGAACAAGCCACCTACTCCAGTGGAGCTCATTCCTCAGGAGTTCTCTTCTGTCAACCATTCAAAGCCTGCCAAGGCAAGAAGACACATTCCTCAGGTATGCACATTTCTTCCTTATTTACTGAGTTTGCGCAATTTGCTGATGTGTTGAAACTTGAAAGTCTGAATTCCGATTGTTTGATTTTGTGTGATGCAGAGCTCTGAAAGGACCCTAGATGCACCTGATATTGTGGATGATTACTATCTGAACTTGCTGGACTGGGGTAGTGCCAATGTGCTTGCTATCGCTCTTGGCAGCACTGTGTACCTTTGGGATGCTAGTGATGGATCTACGTCTGAACTAGTCACTGTTGACGATGACAGTGGTCCGGTCACAAGTGTCAGTTGGGCTCCGGATGGCCGCCACATTGCCATTGGGTTAAACAACTCTGAGGTTCAGCTTTGGGACTCCACGGCAAACAAACAGGTTAGTAAAAATGTTCGATTCTTGTTGACTTTTAAAGATGCTCTGAAAGTTCGTAGTTCTGACTGGGCTTTGATGATTTCTTGCAGTTGAGGACACTAAGGGGAGCTCATCAGTCAAGAGTTGGGTCTCTCGCCTGGAACAATCAGATTCTGACCACAGGAGGCATGGACGGAAGGATAGTGAACAATGATGTCAGGATCAGATCACACATTGTGGAAACTTACAGGGGACATAGTCAAGAGGTTTGTGGACTGAAGTGGTCTGGTTCTGGGAACCAATTAGCCAGTGGTGGAAATGACAACCTTCTACACGTCTGGGATAGATCAGTAGCTTCTTCAAGTTCTCCGACTCAGTGGCTGCACAGGATGGAGGACCATACAGCGGCAGTTAAAGCCCTGGCGTGGTGCCCATTTCAAAGCAATCTATTGGCTTCTGGCGGTGGTGGTGGAGACAGATGCATTAAGTTCTGGAACACACATACTGGAGCCTGCTTGAACTCTGTTGACACTGGTTCACAAGTCTGTGCTTTGCTTTGGAACAAGAATGAGAGAGAGCTGCTGAGCTCTCATGGGTTTACTCAGAACCAGCTTGCCTTATGGAAATACCCTTCCATGGTTAAGATGGCTGAGCTCACTGGCCACACTTCCAGAGTTCTTTTCATGGCCCAGAGCCCAGATGGATGCACCGTAGCAACGGCTGCAGGAGATGAAACACTGAGATTTTGGAATGTTTTTGGCACACCTGAAGTTGCAAAGGCCGCTCCAAAATCCAACCCTGAGCCATTCGCTCACCTGAACCGCATAAGATGAAAAGAGGAGCTTGAATAGGCATAGCTATACTTGAAGAAATCATTTATACACTTACCTACACACAACTTTGATGTTGTATAAATCATTTATACTTTAACTCAGAGCAACTTATGCTAATTGCTGGGGAGTTCACAAATTAAAATTTACTTCCATAACTTTCATCCAGTTCGGGTCTTATTTGAGTACATGACAAGCTGAATTCATTAACAGTAAACCGATGAAAACCTGCATCAGCTACTATGTTCCGCAACTTCTCAAACTTCTTCCCTAGATTCTTCTCTCAACAAGCCCTGCGCTATCATCTTTTGCCTATTCTGCAGCTGTGTTTCTTGGGCAACCATGAAAAGTGCTGCAAAGTGAAGAAGGGTGTTTTAGGCTAACATCAGAAACAAACAATCAGAGGAACCCAGAGAAGTATTCCATAAAAACACACTGATTCCACTGTCTATTGTGCATAACCAGAGAACCCTCATGGACCATTTGTCACTGATCACTCCTCTTGTCATACCGCCCAGCAGCAAATCCTAACACTGCCGAACAAACCAGTCCACCATACATAATCCTAATTTAAATTCAAGAGTTCCTATCAACCCGGAAATAATGAATCTACTGAAAACATTCAGACTGCGGCTACTAACTAAACAAGCAATTTGCAACATAGTCAAAATTCAATTGTTGTGGGACCAATATCATGGGGAGCTCCAAAAGCAGCAACATTCTTATTTAAACACTTAGACTCCGTTTGGTTGCGAGGAAAAAGAAGAGGAAAAGAAAATTTTGAGTGAAAATGAAATTATGTGTTTAGTTGTAAAGGAAAAAAAAATGAAAAAAATAACCAAATTGAGATCAAATTTTCTTTACAACTTTCTCATGAGAAATTCATTTTTCTTTAGATTTTCTTTTTTCTCACTTTTTTTTCTCGCAACCAAACGTAGCCTTAACAAGCGCACTTCAACATCTTTTTCAAAGGACTGTATCCATCAAGTACAATCAACAACACCAAAATGATCATTGGCATTTTCAGCGTAATCAAACTTATCAATTGAGCATTTCCAATTCAACACAAACCTAGAAATTACAGCAACAGAATTAGCAGCACAAACACACACCAAACTCCTACAATGTATAATTCAACGCATCAATAAGTGAAAATTGAAAAATACCTTAATTGACTAATCGATGATACACGTTTCGGAATCGGACTCTCTGCTCCGTCCGAAGCCGAAGCCGAAGCCGAGTCGACGACACGGATCTCAACCGGGCCTAATGGGCCTAATACAAACCGGTTTTGTTATTCCGGCCCAATAACGAGTCCAAACGGTCTGAGCCGTTGATTTGATAAGCTAGGGCTTCAGATCGTAGTGTTGAAGTGTTGTTCATATTTATCGAAGCCTTCCGCCATTTGCGAATTTAGCTTCGCTGAAGGAGACGGAGGAGAGATTGGTGCTGCCGATTCGGATTCTGGTGAGTGACGTCGATTCAAATATTATTCATTTATACAGAAGGAGTTAAAATTGATTTTTGGTATTACGCTTTTGCGCTGATTTAGGAGATATGATTGTGTTTTTGATAAAGGTGAAGCCTTTGTTGTGTTATATTAGCTGAGTTAGTGTTATTGGGAGAATGATTGGTTGAATTTCATGTATTTAGGAAACTGAGTGTTGTTGATTTGGTTTTCAAAGTGGAAAGGATTGATAAAGAATTTGAGTGAAATTTTGATTTTTTTTTGAGTAATTGAAGTACGTGCTTGTGTGGATAATTAGAGGATAAATCATGGTGAAGCACAACAATGTTATCCCTAACGGTCACTTCAAGAAGCACTGGCAGAACTATGTCAAGACCTGGTTTAATCAGCCAGCAAGGAAAAACAGAAGAAGAATTGGTTCGTTATGTTCCACTGCTTTGTGTTTTTTTTTTTGTGTATTTGAAACTTGCCAATTTAGTACGTTTCATTGTTGTGGCTTTTCAGCTAGGCAAAAGAAGGCTGTGAAGATATTCCCCCGTCCTACAGCTGGTCCTCTTCGCCCAGTTGTTCATGGCCAGACTCTTAAGTATAATATGAAGGTTAGAGCTGGCAGAGGTTTTTCACTCGAGGAGCTCAAGGTTATTAGGCCTGTTTCCCTTCCTTGTTGATTCAAGCTGTTTATTCTGTCTATTTGTGCATACGAATTTAATGATATTACTTGTATTTTCATCAACTGTTTTTATTAATGGAAACTATGATGTGTAGGCTGCTGGAATCCCCAAGAAGCTCGCTCCTACTATTGGCATTTCTGTTGACCATCGTCGTAGGAACCGTTCACTTGAGGGTCTGCAGACCAATGTTGCAAGGTTGAAGACATACAAAGCCAAGTTAGTAGTCTTCCCAAGAAAGGCTCGCAAGACCAAGGTACTTCTCATCCCACAATCTGATGATGTATAATTATAACACCTTTCGTACTTGAACGCCACGCATGGCTTATATCGTTCTACAGGCGGGTGATTCTACACCTGAGGAATTGGCAACTGCCACTCAAGTCACAGGTGCATACTTGCCTATCACTCGTGAGAAGCCTACTGTTGAACTTGTTAAGGTGACCAGTGAAATGAAGGCCTTCAAGGCTTATGACAAGCTTCGTCTTGAGAGAACCAATAAGAGACATCTTGGTGCTAGGCAGAAGAGAGCTGCGGAGGCTGAGAAGGAAGAAAAGAAGTAAAACACAGTTCTTCCTTTACTTCGGCCATCTGATTACTCTATCCAAGTGATTTCAGTTTTGTGTACGGTTTTGACATTTACAAAAAAGTTATTTATTAGATCAAAGCCACGGCAGTCGACTGTTCCTACTACTGTCACACAGCCTTGCAACTGCCACAAGGCGCAACGTCAATCCCGTGCGTCATATATCAGGCAATCACTCATGTAGCTCAAACCCCTGCTGCACCATTCCTCAAACCCTGTTGACCTTACCCCTGCACCAAACACATACCATCATATCAGCAGGATGCCTGGCAGAGCCATTGCAAGTTCACGGCCTGAAACGAGATGTGCTTTGCTACAGATGAACTCAAAGTCAGCTCGATGGTTGCATTAATGATGCCAAATGCATGTGTTTTCATGCTGATCACAAAAGAAGGATCTCAATTCTCAACGGAGATGAAATAGATGGATTCGACGAAACCATCTGTTCAATGGATTTCCAAACTCAAACTTGATGACGAGATTAATGACAAGATAGTGAAACTTATATCTTATGGTGTTAAGCTCCATGCCATCATTCATGCTTGTCATACCAGGACAGTTCTCGATTTACCGTACCTCTGCAGAATGAACAAGTTAGTAACCCTTAACTAAAATCGCTCAAAATTTAATTAGAAGAATCGACGAGTTACAGTTGCTGACCTTTGTCTGCACCTGATATGCTAGGAATGGGCAGTATGCATGGGAGGATCGTAGAGACAGGAATGGGACATGCAAAGGGACAAGCGGAGGTGAGTTTGTTACATTCAGTGGCTGCGACGATGATCAAACTTCCGTCGACACTCCAGTAAATTCCTCAAAACTCGACAGCTTTACTTAACTATTAGCATCTAGTGAGGTACTTAACTATTAGCACCTAGTAAGGTAATGTTGGCTCAGTGCGCGACTTGAACACTTGTATGACTTACGCATTCATTGAAGCATTGAACGCGGTCATGGAGCTACCCATGTCAGCACCCTGACGGCAATGCGCGCTACAATCAACAATCGTCGACGTGGGTCTGATTGACTTAGTCTCGTGCGGACGCTGAAGGAAATGCGCGAAGAGGGTTTGATGCGCTGGCAGACGGTGCTGGAGTTGATGCACTTGTTGATTGCGAGTTGACGGCTTTTTAGCAAAGCTTTCTTCTCTCATTTTCTTCTGGATTTGTCGATTCTTGCGTAGTTCTCCGAGTTCTCTCTGACTGGCGGAAGAGCTCTGAACTTATTGAATTTTCTTCGAATTCTCCCAATTCTCCGAATTAAGAAAATGAAGAGTGGAAATCTTATTTATAGGAAATTTTGATGGGCTTTGGGCTTGGATTCTTGGGCTTGGCCCACATTTGGTGGGCTTGGGCTTGACTTGATTTGCTTGGCCCAAATTTGATGGACTTGTCTTATTAGGCCTTCATGATGAGTTTGGCTCAGTAAGGAATTTTGGCCCAACAAACTTCCTTTAGCCCAAATTTGATCGGGTTCTTCGGCCTAGGACTTGCTTTTGATCCGCCGGATCGGTCCAAATTTTATTTAAATTAATTAAATAAATTAAAATTTTGTATTAATTCAAATAACCAATTTAAATTTATTTTTGGCATAAAATAAAATTTTAATGCCTACAGATGGCTCTCACTCCTCTTGGGATGCACAAAAACAACTCGGACCGGACCAACATTTTACGGTCCCGGTCCCGGACCCGGGTCGATTTTTTATCATTTTCCGGTCCCGGTCCGATCCAAACCTGGAAAAGCAAAAAAATTCAAAGGAAAAACCCAGATTTTCGGTCCAAACCCGGACCGGAATACCCGATCCGGGTGACCCGGTTGTGCATCTCTACACTCCTCTACCCCTAGGATTTTCCCGTTAGTATTTCCTTTGCGTCTTTCCACATGTATTTCTTGCTAGGTTTGTCCTAGTCGAGGTACTATATTTCTCGCTAGGTTTTTTCCTAGTCGAGGTCTTGTATTTCTCGCTAGGTTTCGTCCTAGTCGAGGTCTTGTTATTTTCTCTAAGCTTCTACCTTTTGAGAGTTTTCTATTCATTGTTATTGTGTGTTCAGTTTGTGTGCTGTCTTTCGCATGAGTCGTCTAACGATTGCCCGTCTAGGAAGTTATGTTGAGGATAGCTGAAGGTGGTGAATCTGTTTTTGTGAAAGTAATAGAAACAAAAACAGATTGTCCTGGGAACTTGATCAAAATAGTTGTCCTGGGACGCTGCAGGACATCAACGGGTACGAAATGAGCAGTGACTACTGCTGGAAACCTGCATAGTCGAGAACTCCCTAAAAGGTACAAAAAAACAACATCAAATCAACACTAAGCACGACTGAAGTCGACAAAGCAATGAATTATATAAATACATACCCACACTACTCCAGCAAAAAAAAAAAAAAAACCGCAGTTGAAAGTTCCCATGTCTTTTGGTATTGAGATGAATCTGATAAAGCAGACGAAGAAAGAAATATTGAGTTTGGAGTGCAGCAAAAATATTAAAGAAAACCCAAGCAGATAAAAAAGTGAACACTCGCCTGTTGATAAGTAGCTCCTTTTCACTGATCATATACTCGTCCTCATGCTCCATGCTTTTCTCCAGCGAAACGGCAACCTAAATTCAAATATAAGAGAGTAAGCGATATAATGAATTCCACTAAGCATTAGTAAGTGCTATCCCAAATTAATTGGTGCAAGAAGACAAATCCTCGACAACAGAAATCATTCCTCCAAATAAACTTTTTCCCCAGATTTATTACAATAAATATCTCATTTCAATCTCAGAAAATACGGAGAACATAATATTAAATTCTGAACTAAACGGGTATTTGAATGAGTTGCCAATGTATTAAGCTTCCAGCTGGAAGCAATTTGAGAGCTCCATGAAGTTAAGAGCTCATGAATGACAATGTTTTTGGACAATCTTAAAGGGGTGTTGAACCAGCACCTGAGGCAGCGTCTGAAGCGAATACTTCTCCAACAT
>JAWWMW010000721.1:9359-19832 GCA_035048345.1 Echeveria elegans
ATAGCTGGTTGCTGAGATTGACCAGTTTCGTGTGCTCCTTGTTCCACGGATGCGCAGGTAGAAGACCTAACCGGAGTGGAGTGTTCCCTCCCCATTCCCCTAATTATCGTCTCTCTCTCTCTCTCTAGGGTCTGGTGTTTCTAGAAAATGTTGACTAAAGGCCGCCCGGGTCAAATCGATTAGGGCCAGATTGAGACTCAAAGAAACAAAGTGGGCTCATATGTCCATGGGCCTGCGACATATCGAGAGCTTATGCATGTCGTTTCTGTGGAGTGGCAAACATGAAATAACAAAGAATTCCTCTGTTGCTTGGGAACGAATGTGTAGACCAAAGAATGAGGGTGTCTGAACGTTATTTCAGTAAGTGACTGGAAAGTGGCTTGGTGCGCTAAGCTACTATGAAATCTCAGGATTCAGATCTGGTGTAGGAAGAAGAAGAAACAAAACAATTAATGTACCACAAGGATGTGGGCATCCGCAAAACCCAATCGGAAGCCGAAAGGGCGACCGTATTAGTTGTTGAGGAAGGGGATCCTGATTCAACCCATCTATCTCCTGTTCGTAATAACTTTGATATCAATCATTAAGACTCCGTTGGTTGCGGAAAAAAAAAAAGAGGAAAAGAAAAAGTAAAGATAAATTTTAAGTGAAAATGAAATATATGTTTGGTTGTAAGGAAAAAAAATGAAAAAATAGGCAAAATGAGATCAAATTTTTCTTACAAGTGTTTCATGGAAAAATTATTTTTCTGTAAATTTTCTTTTCCTTACTTTTCTCCCGCAATCAAACGGAGCCTAAATATTTTAGGATGAAAAAAATACATCTATTATAAACATGGACAAAAAAAAGCTTCTACAACCTTACTTGGAAGAACCTGTCCAGTTACAACTTACACAAACTCATGGACTCTTGTAAGCCGCCTTTCATCTCTAGTTTTTACGCCTCGCCTCTTCCTCTCCTCCAAACGCCATTTCTCTTTCATTATTTTAATCAAAAAAGCATCCAAAATACGTTAGATTAGTTTCTTATTTGGATATATTGCTTTAAGATTGTTTGCGTTGAAGTTTAATGCATCTACTTTGCAAATCTAGGCTTTTGAGAAGAGTTTGAACTTCATATTACTAAGTCTAACCCAAGAAGCCACATGTTTTAGCACTTCGACCACCATCTTATAAATTCGATTAGCTTAAAATTCAACTTTATTATACCGAACAATATCGATAAGATTATATGTATTCTAATTATTCCACTATTGTCATGAAAAATTAAAAAATTATATATTTTAATAACATGTCATGTAATGAACTTAGACATGCATTGAACAACCAATCCTATTGCGTCCTCATTCATTGGAAAGCAAATTGCATAATCCACCTAATTAAAAATATCATTATCTTCACTAATTTAAGCATCAATCAAGTTGAATTAAAATGTTAAATTAGTCAAAGTAAACGAGACACGGGATATTTTAGATGCGATGCGGAAACACGACGACGTGGTTCCAATTGTCTACCGAACATTATAAGTATATATATTCGCACAATTCAATAACCTTAATAATCCAACCGACATAATGGGCCCACCGTCTTACGTGTCAGCTTCATCAGCCACTCCACACTTTCACGTGTATGTCACGTGTATTGCTCTCATACTTTCCATTTTCTTTGAACCATTTTATTATATTTTGTAATTTTTTTATAGTTATATTTTGTAATTAAACACAGCGTTTTTAGAAAATAAAAAAGTGAAGAATAACATCAAATTATATTTTAAATATTAATGTTGCATAATTGAAAAATAATAATAAATATATGCATAAACCTCGTCTAATTGGATGAGGATGAAGATTAGGATTTTATCAACTCGATAACTTAAACTAATCCACCAAATTAATTTAATACTAAAATAATTAATAAGAAATGAAAATAAATCTGATTTGGGACGGACCAGATGTGGCGACTAGATTAGGCAACGCCGTCCACTGTAGCCTTATCCATTCAGTTTCACTAACTTACACCGTGGTGCGTACGTCACCTACTTCTCAAGCTATTTATATACGCATTCAAAGCGAAATGGGTTTAGGGCACAAAGCGTAAAACTCCTATTTCATAATCCGACGAAATTAAACCCATGGAGATCAATCCGCGTTCGACTTCGATTTCGATTCCTCATTTGTAGTGCTGAATCGGGAATTGAGATTGATCGGATCGTTGTATTGATTTTGCTGCGTTGTGCGATTTTTTATTTAATTTTTGTTGTTGAGAATTTTGGGAATTAGGGTTTAGGGTGGATTTTGGATGATGATGAGAAGCAGTGCGAGACGAGATGTGAAAATTGGGGATGCGTTGCCGGTAAGTCCGACTTTGTTGAAGGAGAAGGTTGATGGGTATAAGGAGATTTTGAGACGGATCAAGGAGGGTGGTGTTGAGGAGGCTAAGCGTCCTGGTTTTGATGCTGAGCTTTGGAGTCATTTTGAGAGACTTCCTGTTAGGTATTTTTGTTGTTTCCTTTGAGTTTTGACTTTGATTGGGTTTGGGTGTTGACTTTTTGTGTTCTTGATTGATTGACTTTATGTGGGAATGTGACTGTTATTGAATTAACATTTATTTTGTGAGGACTGCTGGTGATTTTGGATTGTATGTGTAAACATTAGGTATGCTACCGATCTGAATTCTAGAAGAGCGGAAGATGTTTTGAGGCATCAGAGATTGTTGGCTTTAGCTGAGGATCCTGCCAATAGACCGGTTGTTGAAGTGCGCCTTGTTCAGGTAATGTTATTCAAAAGCTTACTTTTTAACCAGATGCGAGTTTTTGGACACTTTTTTACTTTGAGCTGCATGTTTTGAAGATTAGTAGGGCTTCCATTGAATTTGTATCTAAGCTTTGGTGTTGGTGCACAAAATCTTGTTGCACTGTTTTTTTATCGGTGTTTTACTTTTATATTGTAGGTTCGTTCCAATGAACTGGATGGTGATGCAAGCACTGATGTTCCAAACTCCACTAGTGGAACTCATGGTTCAAACCATATTCAGAAGGGGTAATTTTCTGTCTATTTTTACTTTTTTATACTTATCTTGAAACAGTTGGTGCATTTTCATCATATTGGTTTTGTGTTGTCCATCTTTTGCAACTGATGGTCTTGCTGTTTCTGATGGTGTGTTCAGAATTCATCCCCCTCCAACCTTTGGTTCATCTCCAAATCTTGCAGCCCTGGTGCTAAAAGAAACCCAAATCTGTGAAGAGGGACATGAGAAAGAAGAATTGTGTCTAGAAGACTCCTGTCACGCAAATACTTGGTTTTCAAAGTAAATAATATTTATGTTAGACCATTCATTTGTTATAGTAAATTGCAAAATATTGATCCATTCATTATTTTGTTGAAACGTTAAGTTTGATGCGAACAATAAATTGAAAATATAGCTGCACAATGTTTATTCCCGGTGTTTTATTATTTTCTAAAATGGTTGTAATGCTTTTCATCTCAAAGTTATGAGTCACATGTGTTGTCTGATGCAGAATGAAACTTTCAGTCATTAGTTTTCACTTGCTAAAACATGTACGATATGTATATCAACCGTTGGATACTTTGTCAACATTTTCAGGCCTATGCATGAAATTATCTACGTTACGAGTGAAAAGCCGAAACTGCTTCATCAGGTAATCATTTCATGTTTATTGAAGTCCAAACGTTTTGAAGGATTCGAATTTCGAACATCCTTATTATGCACCCACCCCTTGATATGCAAGTAAATTAAATTGTTACTGTTTGTTTGGTTTCTATATGGCTAAACACTTACATGACACCATTGTGTTTCTCAAATAATGTGAAGTATAACATTGTATTCCAGCTAAACGATTGATGGTTCAAGCCTGAATTATATGTACATAGGATGTGTGTTTCGGTGACAGTATAACGTTAACAAACTAATGTGCAGTTGACTTGCATTCTCAATGATATGGGGCTCAACATTCAAGAAGCAGTTGCTTTCTCGACAACAGATAATTACTCTCTGGATGTGTTTGTGGTTGATGGTTGGCCGTATGAGGTCAGATTTATCTTGTTTTTTTTTGTTATGTCTTAAATTGTTGTCCTTTGATCGACTGTCACAACTTTCTGGGAAAGCTGATGGGAAATACTGTTCGGGTTGCAGGAAACAGAGCTGCTCCAAACCACTCTGCAGAAGAAAGGAGCGCATCTTGAGGTAGGTGTTACCTTGGCTTACCCTGTTTGTATGTTTGCCATAATATTTGTTGGTTGAACGAACCTCAATATTTGTTTAAGACTCATTGATGCTTGCAATGAACAGATGGTCTTTAGCGGTTACTTGTCATACTTAACAGAACGTGTTACTAATCATACGATGCTTCTGGGAAAATAGTATTGATAACAGGATTAATGACTTCATATCATTGTTCGTAAAGCTGATTACTAGGTCAGTGGAAGCGCAGATATGGCTGCTCTGTTTGGGATTTTGCATTGTGTGTAGTCCTGAAGCAATGTAACCTAGGAGCAATGTATTTTAATTTAAAAAATTGACTATAATGAATGACACTCTAGGGTAGAGAAGTATACTGGTTTCTGAATGAACCCACTATAAAGTTGCTACTAATTTGGATTCAATGGCCAAATTGTAGATAGTTGCCGCCATCTCAATCCGGATTTTACCTGTATAAGGTTTTACAAACAAAGTAAAAGAATCTTTTGCAGGCTCCCATTGACTCCATCTACTCTCCAAATTCAATGATTCAGCAAATTTTACCAAGTTCTTAATTGTTACAGAAACAGTGCCAGCCAATCCCGTGCTGGTCTCCTCTTACAATTGATGAAGAAAAAAGTGAAGACAAAGAAGAGGAGCATGATCGTGTCAAGATACCCAGTGACGGGATCGATGTTTGGGAAATTGATATTAAAAAACTAAAATTTGAAACTAAAATTGCTTCTGGTTCATTTGGTAGATTGTAAGTACGATCCGAGGCAAACAAGAATTCCCTTATATTTGAATTTTGTTGCATAAGTAATCATGCCTTTGGATTAATGTAAAGACATTTTATTCCAGGTACAAAGGTACATACTGGAGTCAAGAAGTGGCCATAAAAGTTCTTCGACAGGAGCGTGTAGATGCAAACATGCAGAAAGAGTTTGCCCAAGAAGTGTTTATAATGAGGTAAGTGTTTGGACAGTATCACTACTTCATTTGCTCCTTGGTGCATGCGATTGGGAAGTAACTGATAATGAAACTTACGTTTCCAACTTTATGTATCTTATGCGTTTGATTGAACTAATCAACTGCAGGAAAGTTCGACACAAAAATATTGTACACTTCATTGGTGCCAGTACGAAGCCACCAAACTTGTGTATAGTAACAGGTATGCGTGCAACAGGCTGCCATTACTAATCTCAAGGAAAACTTGTTGATGTCATTTCAGTTGTCGTTTTGATTGTTTTTGGCTCATCTTCCATTTCGCTATTATAGAATTTATGAAGGGTGGGAGTGTGTACGACTTTCTTCACAAGAACAGGGGGGCTTTTAAGCTTCCAGTATTGCTAAAAGCGGCAATTGACATATCAAGAGGAATGGAATACTTGCACAACAATGACATAATACACAGAGATTTGAAGACTGCGAATCTCCTGATGGATGAGAAAGAGGTAAATATGCAAATATGTTACATAGACTGTAACTCAATGCTATTTACATGAACATGACGTGTTCTTGTTCAAACTGATTTAACAATGAGGGTACTGTTTACTTCGTAGGACATCAAAGTTGCTGATTTTGGTGTCGCCAGAGTCAAAGCTCAATCTGGAGTCATGACAGCCGAAACTGGAACTTATAGATGGATGGCTCCTGAGGTGTGCGTGTTTGGGTGTTTCTTACTATTTGAAGTATTTATCACTTGGCTTAGATGCTTTTTCTAACTATTCTTCCTCTTCTCCCCTTCCAAAGGTCGTAGAGCACAAGCCTTATGATCACAAGGCTGACATATTCAGTTTCGGTATTGTATTGTGGGAGTTGCTGACTGGAAAGGTATTTTTCAACACCCAACAGTGCTCAAAATCATTTACCGAATTCCATTTTCCTGTATGGATATTGGGTCAATTGTTCATACGGCAGCCTCATGCCCCAAAATTTGATTGCCAGATTCCTTATGAATACATGACGCCTCTACAAGCAGCCATCGGTGTAGTTCAGAAGGTATTGATCATTTGATTTGAAACTATTTATGAATAGTATACAGTGATCAAATTAAGAATGTTTAAGTTTTGTTGAAACTAAAAGAAAATTGCTGCTAAACTGGTATCGTTCTTTCTCTAGACAACAGCTGAACATAATCTGTTGAGATATT
This sequence comes from Echeveria elegans, assembly GCA_035048345.1. Classification (NCBI taxonomy): domain Eukaryota; kingdom Viridiplantae; phylum Streptophyta; class Magnoliopsida; order Saxifragales; family Crassulaceae; genus Echeveria; species Echeveria elegans. The sequence continues at coordinate 15,708 of JAWWMW010000721.1, forward strand.
CGATATGTTGACAGGGTCTTCGTCCAACGATTCCAAAAGGCAGTCATCCAAAGTTAACCGAACTTCTGCACCGATGCTGGCTGAAGGATCCAGCTTCCAGACCAGACTTTACGGAAATAATAGACATTTTGGAAACAATAGCTAAAGAGGTATTATGCTGCACATCATATTCATCTTTCCCATTAAAATTGAACAACCAACCGTAAGTTTCACAAGTAGCGTATTTGTTCACAGGTTCATAACGAAGAGCGCAAGGAAAAATCTTCCGGTGGTTTTCTGTCATCAGTCCTCAAACGCAACAACACAACCGTAAAGAAAGATAGAGATACATGAACACGTGGGACACAGTGAATGCCCACCCGACAACAAGTCACGAGATGAGACCAGTACAGTCGAACATCATCGTATCGTAGCCGACTTCCCTTTTATCTTATGACCATATAATATATCAGCAAGCTGAGCTTGGCATTCAATCAGCTGCACTTTGCTGTACATCAATCTTCATTACATTCATTTATATCAATCAGATTTCGGACCACCTGCGACTACAAAATCACATCCATTAGCAACTACACACGCGTGTGCATTCAAAAAGCTTGCACGTGCAGCCCGATTCTTTCAACTAAACCATAGAAGAACTTCCAAGGTAAGAACTTTTGTCGTAGCTCCTCGGACTGCGTAACTTACTGTTAGAAGTTCGCATGTTGATAAGGGTTGGAGTTACTTTAGTTTGTATCAGTCTGTATTGTTACCGGTAAGCTAAACACAAATTGATCTTCAAATATCGGTTTTTTTTTTTTTGTAGCTGGTGAATTCAGATATCAGTTAGATGAGACTCATTTCTCCAACTAGAGCAAATAAACAAAAGCAACATTATCAAAATGAATGTTCTCATGACGTCAAAAACAAATTCAATTCTCAAGAGCGCTACAATCTGCAGTTTGCAAAACTTGAAATATATTTATACAACATGAGTATCACTCGGTTTGCAATAATAATTTCAAAATCTATAGAAAAACAAGATGCATCATTTTAGTTTTGTTGTGTTCTCCATCTCCATCTGGCATTTGATGGAGTTTATGAACCTCATGGATGGAGCCACTGTGTAACTGAGAGCTGACTAGGAGCTATTGGGAAATTGGGCTCCATAGTTCTGCGGTACCTGTTCGCGAATAAAATAAAGATTACAAATGGAAAAACTACTAGACGGAAATCCTGAAAGATGCTGCAATATGAGGTACCATGAATGTTGCAGTGATCATTTTCCCAGCAAACCATCTACCATGAAGAGCGCGCTGTGCATTCATAGCTGCTTGCACATTTTCAAAGCGCAGATAGACAAAGCCGGCACTATTCCTGCATCAAAAGGATGATATGACACAATTCTCACAAAAACAAATCATTAATATGCCTTCGAATATTTAACTTGCAAAATAACTAGGTCCAGCTTACTTGTCAACATGTATGTGTTTCACTTTTCCAAACTTCGAGCATTCATCTTCCACGTCTTCCTTGATATCCAACTCGAAATCCGATTCGGTTTGCTGAGAATTAAGAACTCTCTAAGAACCAAATACGAGAATGCACATATACAGACAACAAAGTATACATACCTCCAAACTAGGATCAAACATATTCTTTAACAACAGACATTCACTCGGGATGCCAATTGGATCCACAGCGGGGACAGCAGCAACAGGTGGCTGACCGAATGAAGGAATAGTTGCACCAAAGACTGAACCAGGTGGCAGAGGTAGGCCGTTGGCACTTAGTGCAGGAGCATTGAAAGCATTATTAATGCTGCAGATTTGACAATCGAGTTCAGTTGAAACACAAAAGCTTAAATGAAATTAATATGAATCTGCATCATGATAACACCTACTTCATACTGACACCAGTGCGATCCAATTTTTGCATGAGCATCGCCCGTGATTGAGCATTCAAAGACTGCGATTAAAATGTGATTGAAATATGAAAATACATTAGTCGACAAATGATTCAAATAGAAACAAAGGATTGAGACTCAGGAACTACTAACCAGGCCACCGCCTTCATCATCATCAAGATCCGCAGCATTCGCCCCAGCATCTTGCAGCCCAGTTTGGTCAGTAATGGCTGAAACCTGGAAAAAGTTTGGTAAGACGATAACAACTTTGAAACAGTAGAAACTATCAAAACAGCCAACAAAGATCCAAGGATAACGTGGATGGAATGAACCATATCTGCATCCAGCACACATAGAAAGTTACCTTTATTACTCTACCGGCAATTTCTAACTGTCCGTTTAAACTCTGTGCTGCCTTTGCATCCTCAAGCCGTGAAAACTACATACCAGAAAAAAATTAGTCAACTGATTATTCAATAAAAAAACCAATCAATAATCCTCGGTCTTTTGTTGGCTGTTACAACCCAAAATTTTAGTAATCGCTATCACAAATTTTTTACTCTGCTTCCTAACTTCTAAATGTTTGTGCTGAGACTATGCGTAAAATCAGGAGAACTGAGTAAGACAAGGCAGCTGAAATTGGTGTTCCCAGGTAACAAGCATCTACCTGTATAAAACCAAAGCCTTTGCAACGTCCAATTTCGTCAAGTGGCAATTGTACAAGCTCAACTGTCCCAAAAGGTTCAAAGACCTGCATAATCATCAGATTTTCAAGTGATCTATGTCCTTTGTGAGCAACAAACCCCAGCTATGAAATCAATGACGCAAGTTTGATTACTGTAATAACTCAAATAGCATCAAAAACTTAAAAAGATCATGATATCGGGCATTTGTACAAACGGTAATAGAAAAGGATTACATACTTGACGAAGTTGATCCTCAGTCATATTAAAATGCAGATTTCCAACGTACAACCTTCTACCTCCCCCTGAATAAAGACTATTTGCACCACTGGCAGCACTAGCTGTTGGCTGCACAAGGTTCTTTTCAGCTTCTGAAGGTTTGACCATCACAGGTAGACCTTGAAGAAGCTGACCAGAAAGCGCAATCGCCATTGGGACCGACATTGAGTCATAAAACTCGATATAACTGCAATATACATCTTCAAGCATGAGAAGGTAAAGCAGTTTGAAAGACAAGAAGCACGAGCCATGAATGCCCCTAGGCAATTTTATATTACATGAATCATACCAACAAAAGGAATGAGGACTGTAATCAAATACTCCATCTAAACTGAGAAGAAAAATTAGGCATGGAAAAAGAAATACACACAAACACGCACACACACAAAAAAACAATGGGCGCTGCCTTCTTATTTTTTTTTAAGACATGATGTCGCTGCTTAAGCTAAGAATAAGCTATCCTCACATAATATTGCTATTATTTACAATTCATAAATTCATCTAACTAAAATTCAGAGCCCGTAGTTTCTCAAAGAGAGATCATTTCCATTCAGTCAGTGTACTCCATTTTTGATAAAACGACTTAGAACTACACAGATCCACAAAGTCACCCTATTCATAACTGTATTACCACACTATCGAGCATGCACGCCAAAAAGAACATACCCAACTCCCTTAGAACGTCTTGTGTTTCGATCCATAATCAGTCGTACATCTCGTACCTGGAAAGTGTAATTTGCATTATAAATCTTAAAGAGAATAAGTACTCTTACGAAACAAACATAGAATTAGTTTTTACAAGAAGACAAGCAAGACAACCGCATCACCTAAAACATTACATGAAAACCAGTTCTTTCTTCATGCTCTATTAACTAAAATCAGCAACATTAAATAGATGAGCAGATGCCACAAGTGTACATAGTATATATATTGTTGGTCAGAATTACTATCATTTTATCCATCAAAATGAAGGTGAATATCAACCTTGCCAGCTCTGGAGAAAAACTCGTATACATCCCTTTCATCAGCTTTGATACAAATCTGCAAGATGAGTGAGATGTAAGTCAGACAAGCTTCAAATGTTTTTTTTATAAAAAACTGAAAAATTGATAACACCAACCTGATACGCAAACACTGTCCTCTGATCCCGTTCAGGGTCAGCCTCGGGTTCCACATCCTTTTTATCCTTGTGCCGTCTACAAAATAAAATGAGAATATAACTTCAGCTTGGTGTAACATAAGATATTCATGCGTGCAACATACAACTCACAGAAAAAG
>JAWWMW010000723.1:0-14024 GCA_035048345.1 Echeveria elegans
TTCCTTTCGCATAATTTTATTTATTTTGCACGCAGAAATATTTTACACATTAGCGACCAAGTGGTCGGTAATGGTTGCCGGGAATAATTTTGCGCGACATTAGCGACCAAGTGGTCGTTAATGTTTTCCCGGGAAACCGTTGGCGCCAAAAGCCGCGAACGTTAAAGACCAAGTGGTCGCTAATGGTTGCTGAGAATTTTTCCTGATGACCGTTACCGATCACTTGGTCGCAAAAGTAATGTCTAGCGTCCAGTTATATTTACGCGTCCAAGTGGTCGGTAATTATGTGGTCGCTAATGTGTGGTCGCAAAATGTGCAGTTTGGTGTAGTGTTCGAGCATGTTCAAGAAGACGGTGTAATGTGTCATCCTTCAGATTGAGAGGCCTGTAAACCATCTGATAGGGTGCATCTTAACTTTTCTTCAGAGGCAAGAAATGTTAGGCTGAGATTATCTACTAATGGATTCAATCTATTTGGGGCTTCGGAGAAACAATACTCATGCTGGCCAGTTATTTTTACACCGTACAACCTTCCCCATCCATGTGTATGCGGGATGAGGTTATGTTTCTAACTGTTATTGTCCCGGGCCCGAAGAGTCCAAAAAAGAGGTTGGACGTGCATCTTCAACCGTTGATATCTGAACTGCAAAGTTTGTGGCATAGCGGATCCATCACATATGACGTGTCAAAGAAGAAGGGTCCACAATGATGATCAGCCAGTGCGAGATGGTTATGAAGTGTTGCAACAAATTAAGAGAATTTGGCTGATGAAGATCACTGAAGAGGGTGTTAGCCGAAGAACATAACGTCAGTGTCCGTAGAGATTCCGGATGAAAAAATAAAAGTATTTTATGGGACCTACCCTATTTGGCCAGTCTACGTGTTCGACATGACTTAGATGTCATGCATATCGATAACAATGTATTCAATATTATTTTCAATACGGTGGTAAATGTTCAGAGCAAGTCTAATGAGAACTTGAAGGCAAGGATGGACATCAGAGAATTATGTAGACGGCCTGATCTAGAACCTTTTGAGACCAACAGTAAGTACCACAAGGAAAGCTACATGCCGGATCGTGATCAGAAAAAAATTCTATTTGAGTGGTTGAAAACAGTTAAATTCCCAGACGGTTACGCTTCAAATCTAAGCCATTACATTGACATGTACAAACTGCATGCAGATGTTCGTATGAAGAGCCATGAATGTCATGTCTTTATGCAGAGGCTTTTGCCTGTTGCTTTTTGACCTTTCTTAGAGAACAAGAATTGGGAGCCTATCGCACAATTGAGTGCATTCTTCAGAGATCTTATATTTTATGAGCTGAAGTCCGAAGTAGCACATAATCTGCATTCGGAGATACCTATCATTTTGTGCAAAATGAAGCGAATTTTTCCACCTGGTTTGTTTGACTCAATGGAACATTTGCATATCCATTTGACAGTGGATGCAACAATTTGTGGCCCTGTACAATACAGATGGATGTATCCATTCGAGAGGTATTTATGTGAACTTGTATTTAATTTAAGAATTTCCCAACTCATCGATTACTAATGATGTTTCCCAACTCATATGTGTAGATTTTTTCGGAGATTGAAGAACACAGCCGGAAATAAGAGGGGTCAATTTGTAATGCATACATATTTCAAGAGACCTCGACATTTTGTGGATTTTGTTTCAACTCAAATGTTGCAAATAACCAAATGTCTCAGGGCCGCAATAATGATGGCCTCGATGAAGGTGTAGATCCAGACGATTTGTCTATTTTCACGTTTTGAGGTCGTACTTTGGGTAAACGCATACGTAGACAACTTGGGGATGATGAGTACCAGTTGATACATACATATGTGTTACTCAACTGTGAATAAGTTGAACCATTTGTAGAGTAAGTTCAGTTTTAGTTAATTTAATCCATATTATGATTTATCACTTAAGTTAACGAGCATCCAATTTTTCACAGATATTTCCATGCAAAAATCGTGCGATCGATGAATCCCAAAATTACGAGCGCTGCCGAGCAACATATCTTGGAATCAGATTTTTGCAAATGGTTCTACCGATATGTAAGTCTTTCCTACCTAAATTATAATATGTATATTCATGTAAAACTTTTTTATCAATTAGTGCAGGCCGATATTGCATAATGTCCGATTGGCAACCCCAACATCCAAACTTTGGCCTGTGGACCTGCTAGAGTACTTGTTACGACTTTTCCTGGGTATGTGGTAAATGGTTATCGTTTCCACACAAAAACTCATTCGTCAACGAGAGTCACAGGCTGCAGTGGAATTTGTGTATTGGGACAAACATTTGACACTGACGAAGATGACTATTACGAAGTTCTAGATGAAATAATTGAGCTAAATTATGTATCTCCAACGGTGAAGCCCCTTGTAATATCCAATTTCTCGTGGTTTGATACTAAAAATCGGGGAGGGACTTGCGCCCATCCTCAGATGAAGGATATGGTCGATGTCAACCGACACAAGAAAATGGTTACTAAGGATCGTTACATTTTTGCACATCAGACATCTCAAGTGTATTTCATTGAATATCCAAAGATTAGGCAAACAAATGGTGATTGATTATGAGTTTGTAATTTGAGGTCTCGTATATGGTCTCTAGAGGGTGTTGAAAGTATTGATCATCGTATTATAGTTGCAGTATTGTTCCAACAAGAATCTGCTGCCATCATGCGTACTATCGATATCCATGTGATGTTGACAGACAATGTCCCTCCATGATCCGGCTGGTCAAATATATGTAATTGAAGGCGGTAATGAAGATGACGAAAGTTCTCAGATGAGGAGTTTCAAAGTTCAGAAGAAATAACCGAAGAAGATGAATTGTGAATATTGTTGTCACGTAATAATATTATCATAAATTAAAATCCTTAAACGGTTCAAACTCGGTTTGTTTATAATTTAAAATTTACTTTATTTTTATTTGTATGTTGTTGTTATTTAAAATCTAATGTTTTTTTTAAATATTAGCGTCCACATGGACGCTAAAATACTTATAAATAAAAATATATATCAAATTATTAATATTAGCATCCACGTTGACGCATAAAATTGTTTTTTTATAAATGAAATATATTAGCGTGCATGTGGACGCTAAAATTATTTTTAAAAAAATATATAAAAAATATAGTCCAAAAAATCGTTTTTAAAATAAAATAAAATATATTAGCGTCCATGTGGACGTTGAAATCAATATTTTGAAATATGTTTTAAATTTGAAATAATTTGTTAAATAAATGAGATACATTAGCGTCCATATGATTAATTTTTTAAATTGACCTGCCTTGTTTTTTTTGGAAGATGACACCTTTTAGTTGATAATTTTCATCCACGTGGACGCAAATGTGTGAATTACCCACCTTGTTTTCATTATTTAGCGTCTACATGGACGCTAATTTTCGAATTACCCGCTTTATGTTCATTATTAGCGTCCACGTGGACAAAAATTTAAAGTCTATATAAATCAACATTCGCTGAGCATTCATTATAACTTTCAAGTGAAAAGATTAGAGAGATGGATGAAGAAGATAATCTGTCGGAGTTTTTTCAAGGTGTATATCACACAACACAGTTCTGAAAAAAAGGTAATTTTATTTTCATACCTTTTTAGAGGTTTTGTGTTTTATGAGATTTAACCATTTAAATTTGTTATTGCAATTGATACCATGCGAGTTTATTCCTTATCTTGGTAGAAAAAAGTCTGGTTATGGTAAGTTGACCAGTCCAAACAGAAAGACTTGGAGAGTTACTTTGTTAGACGAATGTGAAGATGTGTATTTTACTCGTGAGTGACAAGGTTTTAAAAATAATAATATAGTGCAAGACGGAGGATTTTTATTTTTTAAATTTCATGGCAATTTGATGTTTAGTGTCATCATATATGATGAAACTATGTGTTAGAAAGTTGTAAACCATGATGATCAATAATATTTTTTTAAATAAATACATTTGTGTTCACGTGGATGCAAAAGTAATTAAAAAAATAAAATTGTGTCCACCTGGACGCAAATATATTTGTTATTGCGTATTCTTTTTTGAAAATACATAAATTAGCGCGTGGACATTGGACGAATTTTTTTTTAAATAATTAATTGACGAAAATACAAATAAAATAGTGTCCCATGTAGACGCTTATTTATTGTATTATTTACGAAAATAGAAATAAATTAGCGTTCACGTGAACGCTAATTTATTGTATTTTCAAAAAAATATTTACGTAAGTACAAATATATCTGCGTTCAGGTGGACGCAAATTTATTTGTTTTAAAAAAATTAATTTACGAAAACATAAATAAATTGGCGTCCACGTGGACGCTAATTTATTATATTTTTAAAAAAATATTTATGTAAATACAAATAAATATGCATGCATGTGAACGTAAATTTATTTGTTAAATTTGTGTTTTACGTAATTACAATATCGATCTAATATTGAAAGGCTTAGTAGCAACTCATATGTTTGAAAAGATACCATATTCCGATTTTCACTTTCATTCAACTCAAAAGACAAGGCTTATGAGTTGTGGTAGTCCATTATATACTAGACATTATTCCTTCATTTTGACAATGTGGGACAAACTTCCAAGTGCATCACTTGGTAAGTCGGACGATGCCTGAAAGCTCGCTAACTTTCGTAGCAGAAACTAGTATGCGCGCTTAATGCGACTTGTGAACCTATGCAAATGCTCATGTGACGGGTGTGCAACATGCAACTCCCCTCAACACACACGGCCAACAAACGGGCATCCCTTCGGGCACTTGCGCACATAGGTGCGTCCCTTGCGTCACGTGCTCGACCTAGGTTGTGTGTTTTCAGCTATAATATCATGTGAAAAACTAGTATATTTCGGTTCCCACCCTCATTCAATTTCATGAGTCGTGGTGGTGAAATTCATTATATACTAGACAATATGACGTTGTGAATAAGCTGAAGAATCTGAAAAAGTCTGTGACACAGTTCCTGCAATAATAACATATACGTATGTATATACCCATTCTTTTAACCTGGGCACTAAAGCTGAAACTTCTATACGCTCCAAACTGTGCAGAAAGATCCAGGCAGGAAGGCTATGGTATTTGTTTGTTTGTGGTAAACTTTTATTGATGTCTGACAATTTATTCTGGGGCCAAGTTTTATGCAGTTTGTGTATATAGTCAGAATGCACATGATCGGAAAATACTGTGATTGAACTTAGAAAAGTATCTTGAGATCAGCTAAACGTTTACTGTTTTGCCAATCAGTTGTGATACTGTACTGCAAATGCTTATTTTAGGGGATTGAATATATGCAGTAGATGACAGATGACACAACAATCAAGGATAAAGAAGTTTCGTTCTGTAAAAGGCCGCTTAAGAAAAAAACGATGGACCTTCATGCGATTTAGTAAACTAGATGAGGCAATTCAAAGCAAAAGCATATGCTTAATGTGCATGTGGATGATGTATTAAAAACAAAACTTGATATCCAGGTTAATAACGACTAAAGCAAAAAGAAAAAGCACTACATCAACTCTCTCTAGGCATCATCCATAATTGAACTGACTAGGCTGGGAGTGAGTATCCCCGCAGATAAGTTGAGTCCACTCCTGACTCTCGTACCAAAGCAATGCGGCCAGTTCGTGCCACCTACAGACAGGTAAGAAAGATGTACATAAGTCAAAATATACAGTCAGTTGCCACCTACAGACAGGTTCGATGGAGACGGAGTGCATGGATCTAAACTACAAATTGCATAGCATAAACAAATGGAGAAATGCAGATAAATGTGTATACAAGTTACTGAAAATCACCTCACATATGCCGTATGGTTCTAGCAACCTCTGAAGCGCGACCATTTTATTTAAATCTCCTGTGAGCTGCAGTATACACATATATTAATTAAGGAACAAATTGCTTATGATAGTGAACCAGACGTGTAAGCTCTTCGATTTTAAGGTTTTGATATATCAAAGATATGATAACCAGACTCACCTCAAGGGTAATTGTATGGTCAGACACATCGACAGCTTTGGCTCGGAAAATGCTGGCAATATCAAGGACATCCCGTCTTGCAGCATTATTAACAGCTATCTTTATCAACATCAATTCCCTCTCTGCAAATGGCATGTGGGTGATATCCGTAACCTGCAAGATCAACTTATTATTAAGCTGATGCAATATTTACAGGAGCGCATGGAACACGTCAATGGGTATCCCTCTACATAAATCTTTGATTGTCAACAGTTTAACTGATCAGATATTGATGAATGACATATTTCTAATCCCCTCGGACATCACATCACGTAAAGTACTCTTACTATATTTCAGAGTTTCTCGCTCGTTTGTAATGCAAGTATCTTAACCATACAGCTGAAGAGAATCATGTGAAAGTTCAAAATGCGATGTACAACAAGCGAAAACCTTCATTCGGTTATTATGGGGAACATGTGGTAAGTCGAATTGAAAATTCACACAAGATAATTATGAACCTACAGAAAATGGGCATTGAAAAAAGAAAAGAAAAAAGTACCCAAATCACAACTGACCTCATGAAGATCAACCAACTTCTGGAGCTGTTGCACTAACTTGCTAATAGATTCATCAGTTCCGGGAACAACAGTGGTAATCCGAGATCTCCCTGGTGTCTCTGCATGGCCCACAGCCAAACTCTGAAATTGTACAGTAAAACATTAAAATGCGTGAGTCAGAAAGCCGATTATGTTTCACTACAAAGATCAAATTCAGAATTCGAACCTGAATGTTGTAACCTCTTCTAGACATGACTCCAGTCACTATGTTTAGCACTCCCGGTAAATCACTAACAACCATGCTCAGTGTGTGAGACCGTATACCAGTTGACTGACATTCAAAGGAGAGACGACAAGATTAGAAAAGAAGGGAAATCAAGTATCATCATCGAACACCATCCTTGTGATATTTGGTGGCTGTGAAACTTGGAACATGAGGTAATCACTTCAAGCAAGTTCTGGAGGCTACAGATACTTACATCCACATTATTCACTACGCCCCAATGTGCATCTAGTACTTTGTGCTTGTAGATTTCCTCATAAGGCTCCACAGGATAAACATCACCCTTGAATAAACAGAAACCATATAAGAACAAAAATCTTTATAGAGGGAGTAGTTCATCTACAACAACAGAACTAGTTATCACAATCCTAGTAGTCCAGAATGAAAGTACTTTGTAATGAAAAATAAACCGAGTAAAAAATAATGAGCTGTGTAAACTCCAGGTACCCCAGTCGATGCACTAAGGTTGCCATTGACAGGCTCCGCTTTACTGGATGGAATTGAATCCGCAAGGTGCGTCTCTTTGAGATCTGGATAAGAGGCCGCCGAGAATCGCCAAAATGGTGCAGACTCTCCCATCTTTTCACGTCTCAATGCAATCTGAAAATGAAACATAGTAAATCCAACACATCCACCGTTAATAATACAAGTATGGCTGTACATGCTTTCACAGTTTCACTAAATAAAGCGCAAAGTGAATACACCACCGTTTCTTACAGTTTCATTTCTACTCAGGATCACACTTAAAAATGGCGGCCTTACCTTTCCAGTCCGAGCTAGTTCCTTGATTCCAAATTTGCTAAAGTTCTTTTGGACAGCTTCCATTTTCCCAGGATCTCCAGTGACCTAAGTCAAAATCGTAAAATTTGAGACCATTATGTTAACAATATAATCACTGTTAAATTCCGTTCCAACTAATTGCAAATGATGGCCAACTTAACATTCATCATCATTATGGGATGATTGAAAATTTAAGCAATAACAATATTTGTAAGAAAGTTACTTAAAGTCAGATCTCGACAAGTTATGAGCAGGCGCAGTTTGCTGAGTTACAAATCAACTGGCACTAGCAGAATAAGAAAATGTCATCAGTAATACCATTCTTTTCAGATTTCAGTAACTATCTCGCCTTTAATAAAACTGAAACGCATGATGATTCCTTTTTTGTCTTTCTTTATTTACTTTCTTTCTGTTTTCCTATTTGAACCCAACACCATTTTCCCTTACGTTTTTCACCAACCAAGCTGAAGGTGATTATTTGGAATAGTCATCATCTCTTCTGAGACTGGCATTAAAAACATAGAAATTGAACCCGAATAATAACAGAAACAAATGAAGAAAAATACCTCAACAGTTACTGTGTGGTCAGATATATCAACAATTTTCGCTCTGAAGACGTCAACCAACCACATTATCTGAAACATAAACGCAAAGACAATTCAGTATTATAAAAAGTAATGCAGAATGCTTACATCATTTTCATTTGTTCTTCCGAGTGAGCTGCCGGATTACTTCTGCGCGCGTATTTGGCTCTGCATTCAGTTTTATAAGCATTAGTTCCCTTTCAACTTGTGGCTCCCTTGAGAGATCATCCACCTGATAATAAAAATAACCAAGCAACTCAACACAAATGAAACTGAACGTATACAAACAAACCATCAGCAGGATGAATGTTACATCACATTACAGATCCGGCAAAATATTCAATAGGACAGAAATTATAGTATATCCAGGGAAATAGCATTTCATCGGATATACATGTGTTGTAAATAACTGTTTAATAAAGAAATGTCAATGTTCATTGTTCACTCAAGCCCAAACCAAATTGAAGTCCTTGCATGTAACTCAATTTTATTTAAACAATTGTCGGGCATCATTTATTGTTGTTTCCAAAGTTTCCCCCATATAATTGAAAATCATAATCAATTGACATTGTGACCTGAAGAGATAATAATTCAAGTGTGCCACTGAGTTGTTTTTTAGACAAAGTGAAAAAGCATGTGAAAACTTATGCCAAACCTTCCAGACATTAACAAGTTTGTTGAGTTGCTCAACCACTTGCCGCAACACTCTTGAAGTTCCCGACACAACTATGGTAAAGAGAGCCTTATCCTCATTCAACCCAACAGCCAGTGATTCAATGTTATAACCTCTTCTAGCAAAAACCCCTGCAATGCGGTTTATTATTCCACTCTCATCTCCCACAAACACTGAAATCGTATGTCGCTGCACCCTGCAGACGCCAAAAAAACCATGCCATATTTAACACCAAACCAAGACTCAGACAAATCACTTATCACATTACACGCACAAGTCTAAAATCCAAATCAAGTAGTATAAAAAATCAAACATCAGAAAAACACAACTAAAATTTAATCAGACTCATACAAATTATATCTTCCAATCAGTGGCTTCCACTATCACTGTCACATCCTCCCTCACCCATTTCCCAACAAGCATAAATATAATTAATAATAATTAAAAAAAAGATGCCCAAATTCATCTGAAGATGCTCAGAATCCAAATCTAAACTCTTCGCAAAAACCAATAAACAATAATTCCCAACAATCACAAAAAAACCCAGATGCAAAAAGTGAAAAAGGTACCAACTTGCTAATCCCAATGGTCGAAGCATCAGCGGAGGCAAAAGCATTTTCGGGTAGGGCGGAGACGACGACCACGGATGAGGATTTGCGATTGAGAAATTGTGAATTGCCGTTCAATGCGTGGCAGAATCTGAAAGTGTGGTGGGGTGTGAATTCCGTTTTAGGAGATGGATGGGTAGCGGTGTTTTTGAGGGAGGGGTTTAGGTAGTGCGACAGAGGAGTGGTAGCAGCAGCCGCCATTTTTGTGGATACAGTAGAAAGTTTTTTTGGTAGTTGAAGAGAGAAGCAGCTTGCACAGTGCACACACGAACAGCAGCAGCAGTTTTTTTGTTAGCTAATCTTGTGTTATTAAAATCGGACCGAATTGATCGGTCCGATCAGAACCTGATAAGTTTATCATTTCGATTGGAACATCGAACTGATTACGTAATTGATCCGATCAAATCTAGTCAAGATCGGTTCAAACAATTTGTTTTATTTGCGTATGCTATGGTTCGAACTTAGTCCTTTGAACATCCAAACCAATCACAGTCCTTTGAACATCCAAACCAATCACCTAACCAACTGATCTATCCTTCTAACTTGGTTAATAATCATAAACGTATCCATCTATTATGAGTTTAGGATTTTGGGTTTAGGGTTTGGAATCGAATAGTTCAAAAAAATCTATGTCGATGTGTTTTTGTGGGTTAAAGGTGTGATTTTTTGATCGTGGGTTGACTGAATTGTGGGTTTTGGAGTTGGTAGGATCGCGATCAGATGTGATCTTAGGGCTGGTGAGGGTTTTTAGGTTTGGAAATTGATGCGATGTTGTGTTAGGATTTAAGGATGTTGTTATGTTGACAATTATGTTGTAAATTTGAGATCATAAGCTTGTATGTTTCATCAATTTACAATCTGAATCGTAACAATTGATTCCGGAAATCAGCCGCATCATTTCAGTTTCTTGAAGTGGGTTTTTATTGGAAATTCTAACATCAATCAATGACACAAATTTCACAGCAAAGCATCTGAAATTTTTGGTTTGGGTTTGTAAAGTTCAGTAGGGGAAGGGTTGTTGGCGAGCTTGAAGGAAGCGTTTTGGGGCAGTTTTTGAGTTGCGGAGGTTTGTGGTTTGTTAAAACAGGAGGCTGAGTTAGAGGGTGTCGTGGTGGGTTTGATTGGTTTATGAATGTCGGAGTCGCAGGTGAGCGTTTTGGCCAATGGGGGGAGGGCAGGTGAGCGTGTTGGCCAATGGGGGCAGGTTTAATTTTGGAGTTGCCCATTTTCATTTTGTTCAAGAATTGGCTTGGATCTAGGGAGCCCTAGTGCTTTGCGAAGTTATATTTCAGTTCACTTGTGGCGTTCACGAAGTGAGTGCTTTTCTAGATTGGGGTTGAAAGAGTTAGTTCACCATCTTCGCAAGCAGGGAAGATGATTATGCGTTCGGTGTGTCAATACGTACATGATGGAGTCTCGGTTTCGTAATTGTCGCCGATCTTCACGGCTACTGGTGGATTGCCAATTTTCATGCCAGCAGGGATGAAGATGCCAGTTTTGAGGGAAGAGCTGGTTGCTCAGCAGGTTCTGACACTCCGGAAAGGTGGGCGCGACACTTTTAAACCATTTGATGAGGATTCAAAGGTTTTCAAGAAGCTTAAGTGTTTAGCGATTCCTACCATGAATTTCGTTCCTAAATCTTGTAGGAGAGGAGTAGCTAAAAGCTATGTTGAGACTATTAGGGCAGTTAATGAAGCTCCGAATGATCTCAATCACTGGGAAATAATGCAAATCTTCGTGGTGACCGTTCTTAGATCGGTAGGTAAGGAAGAAAGGGGTGGCATCTCCTTATCTAGGTTGTTGGCCCGAAGGTTAGCAATTTGCCAAGAAGGGAGAGGTCAACACCGTTGTTGGCAGGATATTGCGGGTAGGCGTAAGTTTAGGGAGCATGCGTCGTTTTTTTGATGGAAGGCCGAAGGAAGATAAACATGAAGCGCTGCGAGAAATTGGTGACACTTGGTCGTCTTGGGGATGCTGCTAACGCATTAGTCAGTGGAGGAGTTCTGTCGCATTCTCAAGCATGCCCCATTTCTGAAAGTTCCCTCGAGTCAGCCTCCGTATTCTTTAGTGCCTTCTTGAGAGGATGTGTGGCATGCACTGCAATCTTTTTCAAAAGGGTCTGCTAGTGGGCGGGATGGGCTTAGGCCGTAGCTGTTGTTGGATATGCTTCAAGGTGTTGTTAATAGAGAGGGGTTTTTTTATGCAATCATCTTTTACGCGCATGTTTTTCTTTTGCTGAGTGATGGAGCGCTCACTAGATTGGCTCCGTTGCTTATGAGTGTGCCTGATACTCCTCTTTTGAAGTCTAGAGGGGGTGTTGGATCGGTTGCTACAGGGGAGGCTTGACGTCGTCTGATGTCGAAGGTGGCTTTAAAGGCGGTTAGCGTTTCAGCTAGAGCTTTTTTTTTTTGCTGCTTTTTCAGCTGGCCGTAGGTGTTGAAGGAGGAGCAGAAGCCATTACACATTCTTTGAACCACTTGGTGGCGAAATAATCTGATGACGAGGAGTTCGGGTCTTGAAAGTGGATCTTACTAACGCTTCTAATTTAGTCAGCATGACATCTTTTTCGGAAGGTGTGCGTCAACATTTTCCATCTCTGAACTATTGGATTGAGTATTGTTATGGGTGTCATGCAATGTTTTTTATTGGAGAGTCTGTCATTAACAGTTGTTGTGGAGTACAACAAGGAGATCTGTTGGGTCCTTTACTTTTTGCCATCGCGTTGCAGCCTCTAATCCGTTAGGTTGCGGAGTATTGTCCTCGTTTATCACTCGACACCTGGTACCTGGACGACGGCGTGCTGATGGGGCATCAGGATGATCTGTTGACATCTTTTGAGGTTATTCGACAGGTGGGTTCTCAACTTGGGTTTTTTGTATACCTTAGCAATCTTTATGGTGGTGGCCTCGTGGTGGTGCGAACCGGCCCCTTGGTTTACATGATGAGGTTGTTATTTCGGGGTTTTCAGCTTTGTGTGTGTTGGGTAACCCTAACTCAGTTGACGGGAGGGGTGCTGATGAGATAGTTGGACTATGGGTAAGGGGTATTCAGGACATTTTTGAGAGATATCTAAATTGGACGACCCACAATTAGAGTTATTACTATTGTGGGCTTGTGTTGGTATGTCGATGATGATGTACAATTATGAGGAGCGTGCTGCCTAGTTGGATTGAAGGGTCGATTCGGTCGTTTAACAGCGATGTACATCAAAGTTTAGTGCATATTTACAATTATGGATTAATTTACGATGGAGTAGAAGAGATTGGTGGGGTTGCTTTTTAAGTTAGGAGGGTTAGGAGTTCTGTGGTAAGTGAGATAGCTCTCTCGGCAGCAGTGACTTCTTTGGTGGAAGCTGGTGGTTATGGAGATGATCACGAAAGATTCCTTCGCCTCATCAAGGCGTGAGGTATTGCTGGAAGAGTGTAACTCGAGATTCCGTCCGGCTTTGCCTATTGGAATGGAGGAGCTTAGGGAGAAGGCTAAGCCACAACAGTGGCTTTCTATTTAGGCTACAAAAGTTATTATGGAAGCAATTAGGGGCCGGAGAGGAGCGCGAGCAGGTATATTAATCAATGTTGTTTATGTTTTCGAGAGTGGTATTTGGACTACGGCGATACCAACGCCTTTTCTGGGCTTCAAATGAACCCAGCGGCGTAGCGCTTGACTCTCAAATACGGTACTAGACATAATGTGTTTGCGGTTATGTGAGCATGTACGCCGTGTAGGGGTTTGCAGACTTTGGACGCTGCTGGAAATCACGATTCTCATTGTTCGGATTGGGGGAGAAGAATTAGTAGGCACAACACAGTGAGAGATGTGTTGTTCGCTTTTCTCAGGCAGGCAAGCATGGGGGGCCTAGGTTAGAGGTGGCTGGCCCTCTCGATAGCGAAGAGAAGCCCGAAGACAACGATAGGAAATTGTGTGTAAACGTGTCCATTGTGTCTCCTTTTGTCGGAAGAGGGATAATGTTTGAGTCTGGAGAGGCAGCGAGGAGAACAGAAGACATGAAGGTTACTAAGTACGAGGCCAGCTGTTCGACTAATGGCTTATATTTGAGCCTTTAATTATAGAGTCTTTGAGAGATTTCGGAGAAAGAGCGGAACGGCTTATGAGGACAATAGTGGCGAGGTGCGCTGAGGCTAAAGGTATGGAACCCGCGACAACTCTCTCTATATTAAAACAGAAATTATCATTTGTCTCGTAGAAGCCGTTTACAGATGTTTTGTTACTACGGAATGGCTAGATTTTATTTTCACTTGTAAGTGTCACTTTGAGTTATAAGAATGTGTAAATTAGTTTTAAACATTCTTTATTTGCGAAATTTAGACATTAATACCCTTATTTAAATATTTGGATTTGAACACCTCCCATTCATTATTTTTTTGGAAGTTGTCACCTCCAACCAAATGTCAACTTTTAAAAAAACCTTAAAAAATATCAAAAAAAACTTTAAAAAATTCAAAACTTCGTAAAACCAATAAGCGAAATGCAACCATTCAATAGAATTTTTGATAAAAAATTATGCATTAAAATTATTTTTGTATAAATTTAATTGGATCGTTTAGATC
>JAWWMW010000723.1:14124-31908 GCA_035048345.1 Echeveria elegans
GAATGGCGGAGGCGTTGGAGGAGTGAGTCGAGTGGGAAAGAGGAGGAGGAAGCGGGAGAAGGTGAGCAGTTAGGGTGGAGTGGTAGGGTGATGGAGTTGAGCTTGGTAGGAGTAGGCTGAGTGTTGTCCGTGAGTTGGAGTGGGTCATGATGGTGGGTGGTGGTGGTTCCGGTGGACTTGGGGGTTGTAATTGGGTTTGCATCCCCAATTTTACATATCCCATTGGAGGTTGGGGGTTGTAATTGAGTTTGTAAAATTGGTTTGCATCCCCAATTTTACAACCCCGGGTGGAGATGCTCTTAGGAGTCTTATTAATGAACAATTGATGGTCTAGTAAACTGGTCCCTTTAGGGCAAGCGCACCAGTAGACAATGAGTTGGACCTTCCTTACCCTGTTCGAAGGTCCAATCCATTGTCCATAATTTGCAAAACGCACCAGTATGAACCTTCCACTATTCATAAATAATATTTATATCATTAATTAATTATTAAAATTTAATATTAATCAAATTTAATAAATACATTTATTATTATATGTACATATTTGTATTTTTTTACTCAATGAACTACATTTGAAAATCAAATATTATAATTTATCAAATATATATAATTTATTTTCATCCTTTATAAACACAATTATATTTTATTTTTATCAATTATCGTAAGAAAATCTTTATTATAATTTTATAAGTATTTTTCAAATAAATTAATTTTATATAATTTTAATATAATACGACAAAATATATTTAATAATATTATTATCATAATCATGATCTGGACTATTGGTTGGGTTGTGGGAAGGTTCGGGTCTTCGACCGGGTGTACTAACTTTCAGTCCAACCCATTTGTCAGTTCATTGGTGTGCTGCGAAGGTTCAGGTCGTGCACCAAGTCTTAGTCCACTGGTGCACTTGCCCTTAGTTGCTCGAGCTGATTTCCGATCGAATAAACTGTCGATCACAACGTTCTATTTCGTCGAGCACAACGTTATAATTGGTTGAGCAGCATTTCAACTCGACCGAACTTCTACCCTCTGTTTGTCTCCATTTGTCCGAGTGACTTTTCAGCTCGACTGAATTGAATGGTCAACTTGAGCATTGACTTTGACCGTCCAGCTGGTCGAGCACTATTCAACCAAAAACTTTAGATTTCACTCGACCAGTTCCCTTTTTTTGTTATGTTTTGATCTAAACTTCTTTAATCATTGGAAAGTATATTTCACGCCTAAAATAGTAATACGAGTATAAAATACGATCAATTTCATCTTATAAATATAAAGAATAAGTGAAAATATGTGCGTAAATAACAGACATTTAGGACACCGATCACCAATTTACGAAAACCCCTCTACAAGTGTACGAAATGGGATTTTCTACGAATTTAGGTATAATAAAAGTGATTTCTACAATTATCTGATTTGAAAACGGCAAAGCTTTTAAGTTGCTAATCAAATGTATTTATTAATCTTATTACTAATGAAAACTTTACTTTTTAATAATGTTTGTTATTTATTTGTTCTTTTAGATGATATTTAATGTAATTATAATCCATGATATATATTGAAATTTTAATTTTTAAATTTCAATTAAGCAAATTCAATTTTGTTCAGGAAAAAAAAAACCGATCATATTCTTTTAAGATGGGCTGTAAACCAAACCAACCGAATCCGTTGCTCGTCGGCCCAATTGGGCTGCTCCACCCTTGAACCGAAGCATGATTAACACGGCTCCTTCTTATCATCGTCGAACCTTTGACCGGAAATTCTCACCATTTTCAACACCGAAAAATCCGGCCGCTATTCAGATCTCCCAAAACAGCTCTCCAAATTCCAACTCAACCAAATCAAAAATTCCCATTCCCATTCGCACTCCAAACCTCTAAATTCCCGCGATTCCATTACATGGACCATCAAGTCGACGACGACGACATCGGAGATTTACTCTCCTCCGCTTTCACCTCTCCCCCCGAATCGCATAGTCAAAACGAGTTCAGATTCCGAGTTGACTCACTTATGGATAGTTTATTCGAGGTCGATGTGACGCGCGATCAGAGCGGAAGTGTGGAGAGAGAGGTTTATGTAGAGGAAGAGGAGGAGGAGGTTGTTAAGGAGCCGAGAGTATACGACAGGTATTTTGAGTCTTCGTCGGATGAGGAGTATTATCCGCAGTCGGATGGGATTGAAACGGCTGGGAAGCGGTTGGATTATATGAGTCAGTTTCTGGATCGGAAATTGTCGTCGTCAACGGCGACTAGTACGCCGGATGGAGGGAGTGACCGGACTATGTTTTTGTCGGAATTCGTTGCGAGTGGTGGTGGGAGTGATGTGTTTACTGTTCCGGTTAGGGCGGCGGTGCATCCTGGTAGACCTGCGAGTTTAGAAGTGAGGCCACATCCGTTGAGGGAGAATGAGGTTGGGAGGGGTTTGAGGACGATTGTGTGTTCGGAGAGTCAGTTGTGGGCGGGGACGGAATGTGGGTTGAGGTTTTGGAATTTTTCGGATTTGTATAAGCCTTGTGTGAAGGGTGGGGAGGCTGATGATACATCACCTTTTTGTGAGTCGGTGGGGATGACGCCTGGGACGACGTGTCTCGTGGCTGACGCGGGGAATAAGTTGATTTGGAGTGGTCATAAGGATGGAAGGATCAGGGCGTGGAAGATGAATCAGGCTAATGGTGTAAGTCAGTTTAAAGAGTTTTTGTCTTGGCAGGCTCATCGGAATCCTGTATTGTCCATTGTTCTTACAACATATGGTAATTCCCTAAAAGTCTTGTTTAAAGTTCAGCTTACATGGTTTAGAGTGGCAATGCACATTTTTTTATTTGGATGCAAAATCTCCTAGTTGATGGAAGTCAAATGAGTGATCCTTGTATTGACTATTGAGTATTGACAAAGACTTTTTGAGTGTTGCAAGTTCCGTGTGTTTAGTGTGTAGATACAGATACACAAAGTCAATATGATTATCTTTCCGTGTAGAGCTCTTAATGATCACTACTTGGGTTTTGTATTTTTGCTTCTATTCAGGGGATTTATGGTCTGGGTCTGAAAGTGGTGTGATAATGGTTTGGCCTTGGGAAGCAACTGAAAAGGCGCTTTCTTTATTAGTGGAAGAAAAGCACATGGCTTCTTTGTTGATGGAAAGATCATACATTGATCTCAGAAGCCAAGTCAGTGTCAACAGCTTCTCAATTAACCTAACTTTTGATGTCAGATACTTGTTGTCTGACAACTCTAGAGCTATCGTGTGGAGTGGTGGATATATGTCATTCGCATTATGGTACAACCTATTTGCTTCAATCATCTTTTCTGGAGTCTGCTTTCTTTCATTCTGCTACTGGTTATATGGATTGGCTGTCCCATTATATATTTGACTTACATGTGATGTTTTGAACACTTCTTATAACCATCTTTTATATATGGAAGTGTGTCCCGTTACTTGTGTAGTTGAACTGTTTGTCAGTTATGTGACTAATGTGACTTGTGGACATTAGTCTCAGCTTGCATCCCATTCCCCTTTTTTTGGGCCTAGTCTTAAAACTGATGTTTGTAAAAGAAAACCAAAGTCATTGAACAAGGTTCAGAAATGTGGTAGTTTGTGATCGTGTTGGATTGATAAGAAGGTTTATTTGTTGGGTAAAGCTGTTATGAGTTTCTAGCTATAGTTTTCTGTAGTCTTATTAACCATTCACCATAATCCATCCCCTAGACACTACGACTACTACGTCGACATTTCGCCTATCATCATCGTTGCCTTTTGAGTTTCTACTTTATTTCCATTGCTTACGACGCACTATCATGAATTTTGATAATGACAAATTACCTTTTTAAAGTTATTGTTTAACTTCTCATCTAACTGGGGCTTCATTTATGCGTTGGTGTGGTAATCTGACAGGGATGCTCGAACCAGAGAGTTACTCAAAGTTCTTAACACTGATGGTCAAATTGAGAATCGACTGGACTTGCCATCAGCACAGGATATAGCTATCGAAGATGAGATGAAAAGCAAGTTTTCCTCCTCCAAGAAGGAAAAATCACAGGGCCCCATTAGTTTCTTCCAGCGTTCTCGAAATGTCATTATGGGAGCAGCTGATGCTGTTCGAAGAGTTGCAGTAAAAAGCGCATTTGGAGATGATAATCGGAAAACTGAAGCCATTGTTATCACAATAGATGGTAACATATGGAGTGGATGCACCAGCGGCTTACTTGTTCAGTGGGATGGGAATGGGAATCGCTTACAAGACTTCCAGTACCATTCTTATGCTGTCCAATGCTTATGTACCTCTGGTTCACGAATTTGGGTAGGTTATTTAAGTGGCATCGTGCAAGTATTGGACCTTGAGGGGCATTTGTTAGGAGAATGGGTGGCTCACAGCAGCTCCGTTGTAAAGATGGCTGTTGGGGCTGGTTATGTTTTTACTCTAGCCACTCATGGAGGCATACGGGGTTGGAGTGCTAGTTCTCCGGGCCGTATGGATAGCCTGTTATGTTCTGAGTTGGCTGGCAAAGAATTTGTGTACACGAGGCTAGAGAAAGTGAAAATTTTGACTGGCACGTGGAATGTTGGACAAGGAAGGGCATCTCAAGATTCACTTATATCATGGCTAAGCTCTGCTGCTTCTGATGTTGGCATCATAGTTGTGGGATTGCAAGAAGTAGAAATGGGAGCTGGTGTTCTTGCAATGTCTGCTGCTAAAGAAACTGTAAGTTTTATACTTTGTGATCATATTTTGGTGCAGTCTGAATGTCTGATGACATATAAAATTCAGGTGATACTTGAAAATTTTGATTTTTTGCTTCGAGAATTTTTCCATTATTGAACTAAGCCTATTATGTAGCTACATAATGACATTTCTGAGTTCACAAGCTGAATAATGGTTGAGATGTGGCATTTAACCCTCCAAAGATTTCGGAGTTGGACATTTTGAAGTTTATTAGGATATATTTGGCACTGTATCTTGATATTTACGTTTGACTTAGTGCATTAGGTTAATGTGAATTGTTTCTATTGGTTCGTTGGTCCATTGATTTATTGTTTTGCTGGTTAAATACAGGTAGGACTTGAGGGCAGTTCTCTGGGTCAATTGTGGCTTGATATGATCGGGAGGACTTTAGATGAAGGCTCGACATTTAAACGTGTTGGCTCAAGGCAACTGGCTGGGTTGCTTATTGCAGTATGGTGAGTTATGATGTAAACCATTCATATTTAATGACTGAACTCAGGCGCTGCAGTTAAATACAAAAAGAGAGACTCATAATGGGAGTTAACTTTAGAACATTTTCCACATGTTCTGTTAGAGAAATAGGAAGGTGACTAGTCGAGATGCTGTGATTTTCATGGCAGTTAATGACAGGTTTAGAAATAATCTGATGACATACAATTTCATGTGCCATGCCTAATATTCTGTCATGCTTTAATCAGGGTCCGAAATGAAATTGGTGCTCATGTTGGTGATGTCGATGCTGCTGCTGTTCCTTGTGGATTTGGGCGTGCTATTGGGAACAAGGTAAACTGTCCTTTTGTGGCTGACCGGTGAATCCAAGATATCGCCAAGGTTTCTACATTTATATAAGATGACCCGTGCCTTAGCATTTCTAAGTTAGATAAAATAGTTGTACAAGGTGCTTTAAGATTCTCATATTTTGTCTAACTCGCAACTAACTTCAGTCAATTGTACCAAACAGGGTGCTGTTGCGCTGAGGATGAGAGTCTATGACCGAGTTATGTGCTTTGTTAACTGTCACTTCGCCGCACATTTGGAAGCTGTAAACCGTAGAAATGCTGACTTCGACCATGTTTACAGAACTATGACCTTCAGTAAACAATCAAATGCTCCGAATTCTTCTGCTGGTAGGATGTCCCGCCTTTTGTTGTCTTGCTCCCTTGCCTTCACACTGCCTATCTTTTGGCTTGTTGATACCTCTGTCTTGGCAATTGTAATTTCTGTTGCAGTTGGTGTTACCTCGGCTATGCAGATGCTTCGTAGCGCAAGTGTGAGTAGCCACATTTTTCAGCATTCCAAAGTTAATGGTCGCCAACATGCTAATGTAATGGTGATTCGCAGATTATTGGCATATCTGCTGAAGCAAAGCCTGAATTGTCTGAGGCAGACATGGTTGTCTTCCTTGGTGACTTCAATTATCGCCTTAGCGGCATATCATATGATGAAGCAAGGGATTTTATTTCCCAACGATCCTTTGACTGGCTCAGAGAAAGGGATCAACTTAGAGCTGAAATGGCTGCAGGGAATGTCTTCCAGGGCATGCGTGAAGCTATTATCAAATTTCCTCCCACATACAAATTTGAAAGGCACCAACCTGGACTGGCAGGTAGGAACTATTTAAAGATAAATGCTAATTTCAAATAAATTTGGTCATGATTATTTGCCTGGCAACTCACACTGACATTTTAAGGGTACGACTCCGGTGAAAAGAAACGAATTCCTGCATGGTGTGACAGAGTTCTGTATCGTGATAGCCGCGCTGCAACAACATCAGAATGCAGTTTAGAGTGTCCAGTTGTGTCTGCGGTGGCACAGTAAGCATCTCTTTCCCTTTTAATTTGTCACTTTCCAACTAATGGATATGACATGGGCCACATGGCCTTCATAACCAGTTCAATTGTTATACTTTGCTTAGCATAACTCACCTCAAGCATTTTTCCAATTGCTGGTAGCTTCTCTATGATGTTTTTGCTAAAGAAATTAAGATACAAACTGAAGCTACTTAGAAATGGGATAACAACCATTACGTTAATTGTTGTTTTCCCATTTATATAATTAATAGAGGATTTTCATTTATTTTGATCAGTCGAACACTCGAACTGCGCATTGTGTAGACTGCAGGAGTGCATGGTCATTTTTTTTAAGTTAAAATTTTTGTTTATCTTCAGGTATGAAGCTTGCATGGATGTGACTGATAGTGACCATAAACCTGTCCGGTGCATATTATGTGTTGACATTGCTAGAGTTGATGAATCCATTAGGAGGCAAGAGTTTGGAGAAATAATTGCATCCAATAAAAAAATCAGTTCTGTTTTTGAAGAGCTATGCGGTGTTCCAGACACGATAGTTAGTACAAATAACATTATATTGCAAAACCAGGACACATCCATCCTGCGTATCACTAATAAAAGCAAGAAACATGATGCTTTCTTTGAAATAGTTTGTGAAGGTCAGTCCACTGTTAGGGATGATGGACAAGCACTTGAGCACCTTCCAAGGGGGTCATTTGGCTTTCCCAGATGGCTTGAGGTAGAGTTTCTATGCTGTTCTAAGGATAACTTTTGGTTTCATAAGTAATGCCATATCTAGGTTGTGTTTGGTTTAGGAAGAAAAAACGGAAAATGGTAGGAAATGTTGTATGATAAGGGGGAAATGGGATGGAAAATTGCCATTGAATTAATGTCAGCTTTCTCGGCATTCATTTTCCCTACACCAAACACATGATTTGTATTTTGGTGATTAATATTATTTCTTTCCTGCAAAATTATCAGATTGTACCAGCTTCTGGAATAATCAAACCAGACGAAATCTTTGAGGTTTCAGTGCATCACCAAGACTATCGAACTGTGGAAGAATTTGTAGATGGAGTTCCCCAGAATTGGTGGTGTGAAGATGCCAGGGACAAAGAAGTAATCCTAGCTGTCAAAGTGCATGACAGTTGCATGAGGGAGACACGAATGCATCGGATTCGCCTTCGTCATTGTTTAGCCACTAGCAATGCTAGGAATTCTAAACCAGATAGTCTCAACGACATACAAAGCAACCTACTCCATCGATCGGATATTCAAAGGCTTAGTAGCAGCTCATATGACGTTGTCAATAAGCTGAAGAATCTGAACAGTCCATGACACAGTTCCTGAACACTTTTACCTCTAATAACACACATACCCCCATTCTTTTAACCTGGCCACAAAAGCTGGAACTTCTCTACGCTTGAAACTGTGCAGAATCTGGGCAGGAACACTCTGGTATTTATTTGTTTATTGTGAAGGTTTTTTTTTTGATGTATTACGTTTTCCTGATGTATGACTTTAGGAGAACTGGAAAATGCCAGGATTGAATTTAGAAACAATGTCCGGAGACCGAATGTACTTTTACAACTTGGACAGTTAGTTCTGTGTTCTTTTGGGCTATATAATTGTTTAAGATACTGAACGTTACTTGGCTTGGGTTTTGTGATAGCTGACTCCGAATATGTTATCAAGTTGTATATGAAGCAAAGGATTTAGAAATTTCTTTCTTGAAAAAGGAATGAGTAACACAACACCTATGAAAATGTGTAACATGAAGATCTATAAAATAACACAGATCTATGTAATAACTGCCGACATTGATCTAAAAAATAACATGAAGATTTAGTAAACAAGACATTGTATTACAATTATTTATTTATACTGATATTATGGAACAAGACGTCATCTGCAGGTGGACTATGTCTATTCAAACTTTTTCCGACCATCGTCTTTAATTGAACTGATTAGGCAGGGAGTGAGTATCCACGAAGATAGGTGGAGTCGACTCCCGACTCTCGTACCAAAGCAATGCGCCCAGTGCGTGCCACCTACAGGCAGGTAAGATGCTTATGTCAGTTAATAGCATACTAGAATGAAATGAATGACATTGGAATTTTTTTTAAATTACACATTATATAACATGCAGGTGTATGTAGTATTCTAGTAACAGGACAATCTTCTGACTCAAGGCGGAGATGCATCCAGGGCGACTCGTACCCGAGCGCTCTTGATACGTTGACCACGTTTCCATTAGGCTACAACCCATTCTGTATGTTTCTAGTAACCTCTGAAGTGCAACCATTTTATTTAAATCTCCTGTGAGCTGCATGATCCACGTATTTCTTCTGTTAATAACAAAACTCCTGCGCTGGCCCTAACGTTTGAAATCTTACTTTCAGAGGTTTACAAAGATATAATGATTGACTAGCCTCAAGGGTAATTGTATGTTCTCCCACATCGACAGCTTTGGCTCGGAAAATGCTGGATTATTAACAGCTATCTTTATCAACATCAGCTCCCCTCTCCGCAAATGGCATGTGCGTGAGGTATGTAACCTGAAAAATCAAATACTTGGTAAGCTGATGCAATATCTACTAGGAAGGGTTGATCAATACGTAAAGAGGTATCCATCTGCATAAGTCAATAGTTTACCTTATCTGATATTGATGAATGACATGTTACTTATCCCTTCATGGCATTTCATCGCGTTAAATACTCTTACTAATTTTCTGATAGATTCTTCAGTTCCAGGAACAACAGAGGTAATCCGAGATCTCCCTGATGTTTCAGCATGTCCCACAGCCAGACTCTGAAATTGTACAATAAAACATTAGCATGAGCGTGTCAAAAAGAGGATTATGTTTCACTACAAACTTCAAGTTCAGAGTTCAAAGTTCAAACCTGAATGTTGCAACCTCTTCGAGATATGACTCCAGTCACTATGTTAAGCACTTCAGGCAAATCACTCTCAGTGTGTGAGATTGTATACCAGTTGACTGAGATTCAAACGAGAGAAGAAAAGCATTAGAAAAGAAGGGAGTTCAAGTAGGCATCATCTGACATAGTGTATTACTACTGAAAGACATCTTAGTAGAAATCAATATTATCCCTTTTGATATTTGGTGGCACTTAAAGCAAAGTTCTGGTGGATACAGATACTTACATCCTCATTATTCACGACACCCCCAATGTGCATCAAAGTACTTTGTGCTTGTAGATCTCCTCATAAGGTTCCACAAGATACACATCACCCTGAATAAACAGAAACTAGATTGGAACAATATAGGTGACGTTTATCTTTAACAGCAAAACTAGTTATCACAATCTTATGAGCCTAGAATTGTTTTACTTTTTTTTTTCTATGAAAAATAAACTGAACAACAAACAATGAACTGAGTAAACTCTGAGTACCCTAGACGATGGCACTAAGATTGCCGTTGACAGGTTCTGCTTTACGCGATGGAATAGAATCCGCAAGTTGTGTCTCCTTGAGATCTGGATAAGAGGTCGCAGAGAATCTCCAAAATGGTGCAGAATGCAATCTGGAAATGAAACATGGTAAATCTAACACATCCACCTTTAGTAATACAAGTATGGCTGTAAATGTTTTCAATATATAAAGTGCAGAAGTGGGTACAGCGCTGTTTCTTGCAGTTTCTTTTCCATTCAGGGTCTCATTTGAAAAGTGGCAGCCTTACCTTACCAGTTCGAGCTGGTTCCTTGATTCCAAATTTGCTAAAGTTCTTTTGAACAGCTTCTATTTTGCCAGGATCTCCAGTGAACTATGTAGAAAATGTGGTTTTTGAGAGCATTATTTGACAATATAATACACAACCAAATTCAGTTTCAAAGAATTGAAAATGATGACCTACTTAACATTTTTAATCAATATGGGACGATTCAAAATGCAAGGAATAACAATATCCTTTAGAACACATTGATAAAGTCGGGTCTCAACAACTTATGAGCAGCCGCAGTTTGCTTAGTTACAAATCAGTTGACACCACCAGAGACCAGAATAATAATAATAATAAAACTGCAGCAATGCATTTTCATTTTTTTTGCTAAACATTTCCCAAATAATAAAATTGAAAAAAAACGATGGCATATGATTTTCCAATGGAAAAGTGAATGATAAATCTGACTTTGTGTTTCTTTATTTTCATTTTCTTTCCGAACCCGACATCAAATTCCTAAAGTTTTTTCGTAAGCCAAACTGAAGGTGAGTATTTGGAAAAGTCATAATCTCCTCCGAGACAGCACAATAAGATTTCTAATATATTGCACACAAGAAGCATGAAAACACACCAGAAAAAAGAAAAATGATATATAGAAATTGAACCTAAATAAACAGCAGATGATAAAACAAATGAATTAAAAAAAAAACCTCAACAGTCACCGTTTTGTCAGAGATATCAACAATTTTCGCTCGGAAAACGTCAACCAACCACATTATCTGAAAGAAAAAAAAACTAAGAAAATTCAGTGTTATAAAAAGTAACACATAATACTTCTATCATTTTCATTTGTTGTCCCAACTGGGTTGTCGGATTACCTCTGCGCGCGCGTATTTGGCTCCACATTTAGTTTTATGAGCATCAGTTCCCTTTCTACTTGTGGCTCCCTTGATACATCATCCACCTGATAATACACAAAAAAAAAAAAATGAAACTGAACATGTACAAAAAAAACGTTCAGAAAGACTAATGTTACATCACAACTCAGTTTTATTTAAACAATTGTCTGGTATAGTATACCATGCACCGCGGTCACCAGAGTTTCCCCATGCAAGTGAAAATCAGAATCAGCGGACATTGTGATCTCAAGAGAGGAACGATTACAGTTTGCTGCGAAGTTGTTATATATATTTTTTCTTAGACAAATTGAAAAGCATGCGACAATGTATGCCAAACCTTCCAGACATTAACAAGTTTATTAATTAGTTGCTCAACCACTTGCAGCTACATGCTCTACCTGATTTCAATTGTAATACCCCCAATCAAAAAAAAAAAAAAAACTATGGTAAAGAGAGCCTTAACCTTATTCAACCCAACAGCCAACGATTCAATGTTATAACCTATTCTGGCGAAAAAACCCCGCGATGCGGTTTATTATTCCACTTTCATCTCCCACAAATACTGAAATCGTATGTCGCTGCAGTACCCTGCTGACACCCCAAACAACATGTCACATTTCAACACAAAACCAAGCTTCAGCAAGTCTCTTTTTAGCAATCAACAATTATTTGTAGCCAAACAAAACTGCATTGTTTAGCAAAGGATCCATCAATCCTAAATAAGGTTATGTCGTTTCAATTATATTTTCCTGAAATCAGATCCGGAGCAGCAAAGTACTGTTGTAACGAGATAAAAAGGGTTATATTTAGATGAAATGATGCCATACTGAATGAGTTTACGTAGTATTCTTGATAGGTTATATTACAATTTTTTTTAATTTCTCATTGCTCACTGTTCGTGATCCTAATCCATTTTTCCTAAGACTAATTTTCTGAATGGCTGGCTGCTATCTAAATCCCCAAAAACTAGCCAAAAATTCAAATCAAGTAGTACCAAATAATCGAAGTTCAGAACACATCCAAAACTTCATTAGGACTCATAAAACTGATATCTTCTAATCAGTGGCTATCACTATTACAGTTACATTACATCCTCCCACATCAACATTTCAAAAAGAATATATACAATTAGACAAAACAAAACAAAAAAACACACAGATGCCCAAAATCATCTGGAGATGCTCAGAATCCAAATTTAAACTCTTCACAAAAACCAATAAACAAAAATGCCAAACAATCATTCAATTTCAATCAAACCTGCAAAAAGTCCAAATCAAACACAAAACCCAGATGTAAAAACTGAAAAAGGTACAGACTTGTTAACCCCAATGGACGAAGCATCAGCGGAGGCAATAGCATTTTCGGCGGAGGATAAGGATTTGCGATTGAGAAATTGTGAACAGCCACCCTTCAATGAGTGACCGAATCTGAAAGTGTGGTGGGGGTGTGAATTCCGTTTTGCGAGATATGGATGGGCCGTGGTTTCGAGGGAGGAGGTGCGCAAGCTCGACAGAAGAGGAGCTGCTGCCGCCATTTTTTTGAACAGAGAGTTTTAGGTAGTTGAACACGCACAGCACTTTAAAATATGTATTTATACAATTTTGTGTTTATATTACTTACTAAACACTTTTTAAAAAAAACAATGACTTTAAATTTTTTGATTTGGAATTAAATGGGAATACAGACTTGACTTTGTTAACAAAATAATAAAATATACTGACGGAAGGCATGCAGTCCGTCCATACGAAACTATCACAAGCTAAAGGTATTTTTCATAGTCTGACAAATACTGTGTTACTCGACAGTGTGTGATGAAATAATGCGGACATCACACGTAAGTCGAATACTAATGTGTGTGAATAAACCTTATGATTGCATATCCATATAATTATTGTTCTCTATGATTTATACTATTTTAAATATTATTAAGCATAATGACTTATTTTGTATAGTTGAATTTTTCTTCCCAAGGTTTTTTATGATCGATGATCAGGTGTGGGACGTCTTCGTCCGCCAGAACCATTTTCCCTTTGACAGTTGAAGTAGACAGCGGCCACTGGCAGACCAAGATTGTAGAGTTCAGCAAAGTCCCTTGTGTTGAAGTTCTGACGCCATCCGGGTGCGTACACAGTTTGTCGCCCCAGCTGCCTGAACAACACAAATACGAACCTGTGGATTCCAGCAGTCGGCCTTGGACTCTCATAGCACACTATTTCCTGACCTGTATCGTAGGATTTTCCTTTTTTTTATTATTATTAAAAATAAACAAATAAATAAAAAGCTCTGCAGAAAATTTGTTAAATTTTATGTACACTTTTCTAATGGTACTACTCACCGAAACTGGCTCCCGTCGTAGCAGGAATGTCGGTAACCAACCTGAAAACCCATAACAAAATAAGTGTTATTCTTATTCCGAAAAAACGACCGAGTTGTAAAATAAAGGATGAAAAGATATACTGAGAAATGGAGGAGTTTTTTTCTTTATGGAAACATATCTTAGTATATTATTGTTGGGAACATCGTACGAAATAGAATATCACTTCACAAGTGTAGAGAGATACTTTATTTTATGCGGTTCTTTATTGGCTTTTATCTCTTCCACTTTTTATCATGCCATTGGAATTTCTGTGTTGATGGTCATGTTTTTCAGAACGTGAACCCTGGACGACGCGACAAAAGTTGATGCGGGGGAAACACTTAATGAACGCGACAAGAACGGCCAAATGCAGAATTGTTAGTTTGGTGTGTCAGTTGTGAGAGCTAATAATAAATATTTTTGAAGAAAAGTAGTTAGTTAAGATGAGATTTCTGCGCAGCATCAACGGGTACACACAGGAATATGGGAGAAATAATGTAATCGATCAGTATCATGGCGAGATGCACCAACAGCATGATCATATGTATATACCCTGAACTTGAAGTGATTATAATTATATGCAACAGGACTTCAGGAGCATTAAACATCTCTCAATTAAAGCGAGGAGTTTGTATAGTTCCTAACTTCTCTTGTAGTAGACAACAACAAATTATAAAACAGTTGATGTGAGAAGATGAAGGGTGTTAATCATAAATATATATAGGAGCTCACCAGTGGAGGTATTCCCTCAAGTTTGGGTCACTAGGGCTTGGAGCATCAGGATCAACCATGACCTACAAAACAAAAGATCCATATCACAAAAGTCCACCATAGATAAAAGAAAAGAGAGAGAGAAACCAGAACTCTCTAAACAAGAAGTGAGTGAAACAATATTATATTTTTTCTGTAAGTGTAAAAAGGAC
This sequence comes from Echeveria elegans, assembly GCA_035048345.1. Classification (NCBI taxonomy): domain Eukaryota; kingdom Viridiplantae; phylum Streptophyta; class Magnoliopsida; order Saxifragales; family Crassulaceae; genus Echeveria; species Echeveria elegans. Next base: position 28,490 of record JAWWMW010000723.1, read on the forward strand.
GAAACAGAAGGCGAGCAAGTCAAAACTGTAAGTTTTCAGTTGCCGTCGTAGGAGAGTGAGATCAAGATGCTTACCAGAGTGTAGAAGTTTCTAAAGTCATCTCCTCCAACATCAACCCTAGGTTGGTTAACTACCATTGAAGGCTTAAGCTCATAACCATTGCTGACCTCTCGAGCATTGTACATCACCCTAAGAGAAATTGATTTAGTAAATGGTTCTAAGACATCCCCAATAACCCTCCCAACTACTAGCGGGTCTCTATCTCGTGGCATTTTCTTTCTTTCTTTCGAAGCACCGGTATATGGGGCCGGATGCTTTAGATCGACACAACTTTCAACGAGCCTCTATAATCTCAAGAAGAACTATGATTTTTTGTAGGATGCGAGTAACCCTAAATACAAAACATATATATTTATACTATTCTACAATCAACTTCAAGTTGATAACAGCAGGTTCTGTACAGCGTTGTCCCAAAGTTACTGTCAGTGAGCGCAGCTGATTTTCATAAGAACATTCTTTCACCTTCACAGATTCCTTTTGCATAGCTTTTGTGTCTCCTCGTTTATGCGTGCATAAAACTGTTTATGCCCCAGATGTCATATCGATTCAAAGGTTGTCTTATACACAGTATTATGGTTAATTTATGTACTATGGAGAAGCGACAGTAAAGCTAGATATAATCTGTCTGCTGGTTTGGTTAGCAAGTATATAGAGATTATGACTTAGTTTATTAACATAGGTAACCTTTCAGTAAAACTGATCAAATGTCAGAAATGATTGGTTATAAAATAAGCATTGCCAACTATTAATGGTCTTAGCATTAATCATGGGACGGGCATGACTCGACCCGAATCCGATCCGAAAAAATTTATCCATGCTCGTACCCGTCTCCTAATGTACCCTACCCGAAAATAACCATACTACCTTAAAAAAAAACCAAAGCAATCGAAACAACGGTCGTGCGGGATCGAGAAAAGACTGGAGAATTGAGAACTGAGAAGGCGACTGGCCGATTAGGGCTTTTTGTTTATTATTTTTTTAATTTAAGAATTTAGCAGCTTAGGGTTTATATTGAATTATAAGAATAAATGACAAGTAATAAGGTTAGCCAGATGGTAATTATGCCTAGCGCATGGAATATGTAGTTTTGATAGGGGCCAGGTCGGGCCGCCCGGAGCCAGACTTGAACCCGTCCATTTACATGGATAGATTATCCTAACCCGACTCCAATTGCGTTTGGGTCGGGCGTTCGGGCCAGGTCGGGCCATGATCACCCCTAGCATTAATTAGTTTTGTAAACCCTAATTAAACTACCCTTAAATATTGAGAAAAGTTATAAGATTCCTTAAAACTAGGTTGCAGGAATGTCGATATAGATATGGATATGAATAAGGGTGCGGGTACGTGATACAACTAAAGTTAAAATTTTCCGATACCGGTACGTGGTGGGTATAGTAAGTCAGAAAATGATAATAATATATATATGATTACAAATATAAAGTTATAATCAAACAAACTAAGCATTTAATTTTCATATAACTATGAAAATTTCATCAAAAGATATCATATGCATTCAAAAAAAACAATTAGAATGAAGCACTTCGATCTTCATTTTCTAGCAAGCAAATCTGGATGAGGGGGTTCGTAAATGAATTGAGTGTCTCAAAATTGTGTATGACAGTATATAGCGATAGCAAAGGTGTTATTCATCTTGCAAAACATCAAGTTTTGTCATGAGCGCTCAAAGCAGGTAGATGTGAAGATGCATTTTGTTAGAGATGTGGCAGGCTCTGGTGTTGTAAAGATTGAGAATAAATGTTAACTAAAATCGGTTACTATAAAGAAGTTTAAGTTGCGCCCGGCACTGATCAGGCTTGAAGTAGTGTAGGAATGGAACGGTCTTTGTCTAACATTATACCGTATACATATAATTACTTCCTTATAAGTACAATTTTAAAAATAAAGTAAAATATCATGAAAAACAAGCTTTTAAATTTAGTTTAGGGTTACTAATTCTCAAGAATGCCTTTAATTTATTAGATTTATACTCGTTGTGCCCTAACAGCTGACCAAACCGCTCCTAGCAAGTACCCAAGGTGCCCGGTACGTATGGGGTGTGGGTACACAGCGCCCAAAGGAAATACCCGTGTGCGACATAGCTTAAAAGTTCCCATGCTCATGTAACCTCGTATACATTGGATACAAATGAAGTGTACATAAAAAGTATGAATGTCATACAATTCAAAATAACTGCAGCTGTGATACAAATATAATTGGCGACATATAGTCTTACACTTGGCTTTTCGATGTTGTGTCAGGTTTGGCCTTTTCACATTCATCTACTTAGCACATTGGCGTTGTCGAACAACATATGAAACCACGTGGCTTACTGATGTTGCACTTGTTTTTGCCATCTAGGTCAACTTGAAAGCTTTTTCATGCTAGTAATGTAAACCAAAGCCGGAGAAGTATATTTTACCCATTTACCAAAAATGCACCCTCAAATAATGTGAATATAAGCATAAACCCTAAATCCTCCCAAACTCTAATTTTCAATTATAATGCCCTAAAACATTATGTCACTGTGAATTTTGGCTAATCTGAACTTTCAAATGATTAAAAGCCGCCTTCAGGGGAAGGAAGGATAATGAAGTGATATAAAGAAGGAGAGGAGACAATTTCTCTCTGTAAAAGAAGGTAAGGAATAATTCTATGTGTATGATAACTCTCTTGTGAAATGGTTGAATTGAATCACTTTGCAGGCATCCCTTTTGTACAGTTTGAGTCAACACATACTCTTCCTTTCGAAGTTCTTGACCGGCCAACCACATGGCCCTACATCGAACATTCATTGAATATATAATACTACTCGTGTGTTAAGGTAAATCTCTCTCTAATAGATAATCAGATGCCACACAAGGTGTTTATAGGTTTACATTAAAGCGACAAAGAACATGGGATGAAGATAATGTAAGAGCACTAAATGAATTAAAGAAGGAAGATGTGTGACCACTTTCAGTCAAAAGAAAGGGAAAGGAAAAAGCTGACAGTACAAGGATACGATGAATGTAGTGAGCAGTAGGGTATCACAAAGGGTCAGAATTCTATGCCCGCATATATGATTTTTTCCCCCTTCCCGCGTGCTAACGTAAACTCTCGTGTATTTTCGAATGATCTATTCTTATAAAAGAACAAGTGCCAAATCCGTCCTCCCGACGGAAATTTTCTCCATATTTTAATAAAAATTTTAATAAAAATTTCTAACGTTTTTCTCTATAATTTTATTATTGAAATTAAAATATTTGAATGCTATATATTTCTAACTTTTTGAATATAGTTCCATTATATTATTTTTAATTTTATGACAACCCGTCATCCCGAATGAGAAATCTATATGTAAAAAAATTGGTCAAATACTC
>JAWWMW010000724.1:12843-23209 GCA_035048345.1 Echeveria elegans
TAGCAATACAAACACCTTTTCGCTGAACGTGTAACTTTGCTCATCTGAATCCAAGCGCCAAGAATAGAATCAGAAACTGAAATGTGCACACCTTAAAAACATCTTCCGCAATTGGGGTTCATTTCTGCTGTTGGTGATCCATGAAAAATATCCTCTATTTTCTTGCTCCCAAAGTTGAGGCATGGAAAGCAGTTAATGTGGTAGGGATTTAGTTTGTTCAAACTCTCGAGCAACAGCTTGTCCAGTCGATTCACGTGCGCTTCAAGCTTCAAATCTCAGAACATAAAACATGTCCAGCAAAAGTGAACACAAAAATGAAACGATATATGGTGTGATGAAAGCTGTCTTCTAGTAGTGAAGTGATAAGCCACTACAGTACCTCCAAGGGACCCTTCGCTCGCTACTTGGTACACTCCTCCCCCGTCAACTCATCCGTACCATCACGCACTTTATTCACAACCCATGTATTACTACTTTACTTAATTAGGCTGTTTTTTTCGAAAAAAAGAACACCCTTCTGTACTCTGCAAGTGCGAACATGAATCGATATGGGTGCATTCGTGCACATTCTTTTCTGTTATATAAAGAAGTTAAATGTACAAGTGATTGACTCGGCTGCTGTCATCTTCATCCTTTTTCCTAGCTAGTGCACAACCGCACATGCATGCACTGAAGCATTTAGTTTGGGTCTTGCCGTAGATATCTGCAGTAGTTTAAGCTGTTTTCGCGTTAGTGATGTCCCAAGACAAGTGAGCGCGCGGCAGTTACTGAAGCAGGTAAAAGATAATAATAAAGTTCTAGAAGTTGGCCTAAAGGGACAGACAGGTCTTGGCCTCGTTGATCAATCTTAACTTGGAAAAGAGACTATAGGTAGACACTGAGACCGACCCAACCAGGAGTCTCAAATCAAAAGTTGAATTCAGTGGAGTCAGTCAGTCTGCATGCTTCTCGTAGTAGCTATTATTTGAACCAGCAGAGCGCAACAGTATTATATGGATCGAGGGGGGATGAATGTATGTGCTGGAAATCTCTATCATTTCTGCCATGCCCACATTCTAAATTAAATACTTTGAGCCCCACACTAGCTAGTAACACACAAAAACTAGAGAAACTGTAAGCAATATCTGAAACCGGAGGACCATTTATCTTTTCCATTTCAACAAAAAAAAAAAAGGATGCGATCCAAGAAAACATTACAAAATGGGATCGAATCGGATTACATAGCTCCTTACTTCATAAATATACATTATGGGGAAAACTAAACTACCACATAGACCATGTCCTAGAAAACAATTGCAATCGAAACTCAATAAAACAACTCATTGTCAGAAAGCGTACTTGTTTCGAGCCATACTGAACGTGCGATATGGGAAGAAGAAGAAGAAGATCATATAATGAAAGCTCATAAAGGCTTCTGTTTTATACATCAACAACAAAAAGGATCACACCAGCTAGCAAGTTTTTTTCCTATACTATATTTGCGCGACTGTGCCTGTGAATCCTTAGTATCTGCAATTTTAATTGAAAATCTCTTAACTAGATGATGATTTTCAGCCCTTCATCCTAAAACAGTGTTTTATATAATATCCAGAGTCATATGTTTGTGATGGGCAGAACACAATTCCCAATGACCTTACCCCATCATTACTTATCGGAACTTTTCAAATCATAGTTTGGTACTAATAGAAGGTTTCATCTTCCTCTACACTACATTGCCTGTGTCTGATGCTCCAACCCAGCTCAGCTACTCTCTCTCTCTCTCCTATCAATTAGTAGATGATTATATCCTACCAGTACCACAGGTGGGGTTCCCTGTACACAAATCCTACCCCATATATAATCTGAAGCTCACATGCGCTCTCAATCACACCACACTTCACTTACCTCATTATTTCACTGAGTGTGTATCAGAAATAGGATCATAACCGAAATGAAGATGATGAATGCAAAGCTGCTAAAAGCATGCCAAAACAAGTGGAGAAATGCTGCATGTGGAAGCAGAGGAGTACCTTCAAATGCTGTCTGTGGCAGCTGCTGCAGATGGTACGTATTGCCTTCCGACCAAGACAAGCATTCCATCCCAAGAGATGTGCCAAAGGGTCACCTGGTGGTTTATGTCGGAGAAAACTACAAACGTTACATTATCAAGATCTCCTTGCTGAAGCACCCGCTTTTCAAAGCATTGTTGGACTTAGCCCAAGACGCATACGATTTTGCTACGGGTTCCAAACTCTGCATTCCTTGTGATGAGTATGTTTTCCTTGAAGTCCTTCGCTGTGCCAGCCATTCTGATGAGAGGAGGTGCTCTTTTAGTCTATGAACTTGAAATCGACAACAAAAATAATTATTCATTGTTAGATTATTATGCCATAGCTTGTAAGATATATGAAGATGTCCCGGCCATGATTTTGTGAAGCATAAAATAAGAAACCTTTCATGTATTGTACCTAGATTTTATGCATTCAGCTACAGCCTCTAGTAAAGTACAGCATGTCTGAAATCGAAGCATGTACCGAGTGATTGAGCTCTGAATGGCGAGAGATTTAACTTGAGCTAAGAAGAAGTCTATTAGTTGCATAAAGATACAGATTTAACTCATACAAAAGAATGACCTGCAAGATGGTTCCTTTTCGAGAATCCTTGTCATTGAAAAATAACAAAGTTTCGTTTTTAAACAAATGTTTAACCCCTTTTTTTGGGAGTGATGGTTAATACTGAACAAAAGAATGGATTGGGTGGGGATGGGCTCAAAATGCAAACCATAACATCATTTAAAGGAAGATGGGTTGATTTACCTTCTACATTACAGATGGGCGAAATGAGCAGATCAGTTCGTTACGGGGTTGTGGATTATGCAACACTGCATCACACGACGAAGTTTTGAGTTATGACAAACATACAGATGCAGTATGGTGAACTACATTCAGTTAAACAAACCAAAGAATCTCAGTGTTGTTTTCCTTAATTCCTAGAATACAATACTATAGAAAATAAAGAAAAAGGTTTGATATCAATATACCCTTTAGTATGCAGTCCATATTGTCGAGTGTATCGATAAAACCACAAACTAAAGAAACATCCGGTGATTGAACTGCAAATTTTACGGCTTTTAAGTTTTGGTAAGTCTCTTAATAAATGCTGGTGACTTCCAGCTATTTACAAAAACAAAACAAAAACCTGCAAATGGAACATAATGTAGATCGTCAATGGTTCTGCGAAAATAGTCATATCAACATTTCTCACTTAATTCCCAATTACTGGAGGTTAAGAAGCCCCATAAACTGATATCATTCTCTGTTCCTTAATCACTATCAGAACTGAACAGAGAATTATAAAGATATCCATGATCGTAGATGCAAATTTAAGAATAACTAATGCCTCTAGAACTAATTTAGACGTCCCAGAAGGAAAAGCGGATAAATAATGTACTTGTATAAGAAATAATTTCAATCCACAAAAGTTTTTGAATGCCACAACCTGTAATAAGTACTAGGATGTCCTTGAGTTATAAGAGTCTCGCCAAGGCCGAGTTGTAATTAACAAGTTGATGCTTACATAGTATCCTTGGTGTGGATACTTGTAAACTTAATGATGACCACATCTGAAACAATTGATTTTTCAGTAGTACGGAAATGAATCATAGATTAAGGGCAGCTTCACAGATGGTCAATGATCGCTTTTGTGAATTCCGAGGTGGTTGAGGTTCCACCAAGATCAGCAGTTCGGTACTTTCCCTCTGCGATTGTGTTGAGGATGGCATCCTGGATACGGTCAGCCTTGTCATGAAGGTTTAAATGGCGCAGCATAGAGACTCCACTCAACATTAAAGCTGTCGGGTTGGCCAAGTTCTGCCAAGAGTTTGAGCAGTGACAAATTGGAATCGTTGATTATTTAACAATTTAAGGAACAAAGATGGAGTATATACGTCTAAATGCACAGTACTTATTGCAACACTGTCTCGAGGCTATACATCCAGCAGTCTAGCTTATATCTGTAGGTTTGAAAGTCCTACGACGGATCAGTAAGCTCACTAGGGTATAAATATAGGCCTAATAGTCAGCTGTTCCAAGAGGTCTTAGATATCATAATCGGAAGGTGTTGCCTTTTCGTACTAGTCTACTTCATTTGTAGTTTGGTTAATGAATACCAGAAAAGAAGGCCGTCTAGTGGTATTGCATCACTATGCTTTACTTATCACTAATGCTATCTATTCAACCAAGATATTATAAAAGTCTATATATATGACTACGAAATAATAAGAAAACAAGGCGCATATACTTAAGTTCTGGTTTGTAAGAGTGAACTGTAAAGTTTATACCTTTCCCGCAATATCAGGGGCCGAACCATGTACAGCTTCAGCAAGTGCTATACCTCCCTCACCAATGTTACAGCTGCCAATGAAGTTGACTAGTGTCAAGCACAGAAGAAAATGCAAAAATAGTATTTCCAAAGCTGGACTTAGTGAGGATACCTGGGAGTTAAACCCAATCCACCAATCAAGCCAGCACAAAGATCGCTGATAATATCACCATAGAGGTTGGGCATGACAAGAACATCGAATAGTGCTGGATTTTTCACAAGCTGTTTACAGAAAAGGGTAAAAATAGATACACCATGAAAAAGGAACAAGATACCCTGTATTATCAAGAAAATGGATCGCCTAGGTGGAGCAGCCAGGCAGAAAAAACAACATCCAACATGACATATAACCTTACCATCATACAACAGTTGTCAATGACAACTTCTTCATATGTGATCTCTGGGTACTTTTCAGCAACTTCGCGACAACACTGAAAACAATCAGTAAAATTTATGTTAGAAAATATAAATGCTACCCAACATATAAATTGCACCTTTCATACTTATATACCTTCAAGAAAAGTCCATCAGTTTTCTGCATAATATTTGCTTTATGTATTGCAGAAACTCTTTGTCTTCCATGAACCTTCGCATAATGAAATGCATATTCGGCCACCCGTAGACTCGCTTGACGAGTAATGATCTTGAGGCTTTCCACAACACCTCTCACCACCTATTCATTAGAATCATCCATCATTTTTAAAAAAGATTCTCAATTTTAGCTAGGTTGATGAACAAAATTCGACCCGTATCTATGATTATTATACGCAAAACCCCTACTTGATGTTCAAGACCACTGTACTCTCCTTCTGTGTTCTCACGAATCGTAATGAGGTCGACATCGTCATATCGAGTTTTATAGCCAGGGAGGCTGTAACAAGGTCTGACATTAGCATACAGATTTAGTTCTTTTCTCAAAGTAAGGTTCAAAGATCTGTGTCCTTTTCCTATCGGTGTAGCCATAGGCCCTTTGAGGCCAACCTTGTTTTTTCGTACTGATTCAAGACTCTCCCATGTTAGAAAACTCTGAGTTCTAGGATCCACTTCGGTTCCCACATAATGCTCTTCCCATTCTATGGGTACTTCAGCTTCTCTAAACACCTGTAGAGTAACAAGTTACAGCAACAAAATGCACAGTAAATGAATTTTAATTAAAATAAGTAGTAATAAAAATTTAATACACTTGCAAATGTGGTACTGAAAGTAAGACCATGGCAAGCAGAGATCCTACAACTTTTGAAGGAGGCTCTAAGATTTACTTCCCAGTTGAAAGGCCCACAACATTATAAATGAAGTGAACATTAACGCGTGTTAGAGGCTCGATCACCAAGCAAGCAACCGCGCCAGCGACAAAGAATTGCATTTCCCTACTCAGAATATATATATACTAAATGACTGAAAGCAAAGTTGACAAACACAAAATATATGTATAACCTGAGGCAAACACATCCACAAATCAATTCAAAACTCATAACGGATTCAATAAATCTGTATTTTCTGCAATAGGCCATAACTACCCATACATATTCCGGATCAGGAGAAAATGAACGTTTCAATCAAGATGCCAGACAGCAAAAGCCTAAACATATAAACACACAGAATAGAAACAGAAACAGAAACAGAGATGATCGGAGCCGCAATCGAGATCTGGTGATCTTTGATTGGGATAATAAAATAAATAACAGAACACCTGTTTAACAGACTCGGCGATTTCAGGGCCGATACCATCACCGGGGAAAAGAGTAACGCGGATGAGGTCGGAGGTGGAAGCAGAGGAGAAATGTCTGGCGAGCGGCTTAGCGGCGAAGATGTGAGTGGTGCGGGTGGCGACTCGTCTCATAAGATTCGATGCCATTTTCTTCCTTTCCGCGTCTCTCTGATCGTCACACTTATGCCTTGCGAAAATAAAAATAAGAATAAAAAAAAACACTTTTAAAAGTAATGAAAAAGAAAGAATGATCGGCCGCGCGCGGCTTAACCCGACCCACCTGGTCAACAAATTAAACCCATCATTCATCCAAAAGACGTCCTAGTTTTTCACTAGCCTTTATAAATGGATTTTGCGGATCGCGGGCAGTACAGTCATCTATGCATTTGTATTTATGGATGCAAATATTGTGGTACAGTATTTTTTTTTTTTTTTGATGTGGTGCACCCGAGTAATTCTCTTCTTCTGTATGGATGAGTATTCGACTAAGCCTATAAAGAAGAAGAGCGTGAAGAACTCATTCGTTATGAGTCGGTTGTTATAACCAAGGTGCAATGACCATGCACCGCCTCCTCCGAGCCCAAATCGACAATGCGAACGAGATCCTTTGAGAAGAAAAAAGAGAAAATTATTTTATTGAGTGTCCTATTTTCTTTGAAGCATTTGTCTGATGTATCTAATGACTAGCAACTTATTCGCTTGTATTAAGATCAAACTTTGCAACCATGATGATTTTTGGCATCAACAAAGTTATGTCGTTGGTGTGTTTGGTCTCTTTCCAGTGAAAAAATTGATCATCATTATAACAAAATTGACATAAGGTTCATGTGTTGACCAACGTGTCGAGATCTCAATTATGGATGAATCAATTACCTGAGATAGTATTGTCAAATATGTGCTGCAACTACAATCCTTAATCGTATTTTCAATTCGGTCCCGAAAAATTTTCACTTAAATGTACTCTACCCACACTCGTAGGATTGGAGATTATTTATTTTAAAGAATTAAAAAAAGAGCCAATCACTCCACCGGAAAACCTGATTTTAATGCTGCGCCCAAGTCCCAACAGCCTGACGCATTCCCTATTACGACCCAAGCAACCACACAATTGATTAATTGAAGGGAGTTTCTGTTTCCATTGATATAGCTTTGAGGTTTGACTGATTATTTAAATTATTTGTACTTAAAGTTTTTGTCCCATCTTCTTGTTTATTTTTTATATAATGATTTCTCTTCTTTAACACAAAGTTCTATTTTGATGTTTGAGAGTAAAAAATCTTTTTTTTGAAGTGAAACATGTAAAATGTAAAGTGGGATTGCTTTAACATATTTGCTCGATTTGAATGGTTTATATTGCGGACAAAGTTATAATTCATAAGTCAATATGTCATGTAAGTTCAAATGCAACTTTTAATATAATTTATTTGACACAATAAAACTTTATTCTCTGTTTATAAAATGTTTTATTAATTTGTAGAGTAAAAGATGAACTTTTAATTACTTGAAGCCCAAAAACAAAAATTCACTACCGCCATAAAAGACGGCCGCTTAAAAACGATTGAAATAAACGCTTGGTTAATATCACTTCTTGATCTGCCAATATTATACAATGTAACCGCAATAAAAAAAATATCAATTCATCAAATCAATCAATCACATAATCTCACTGAGTTAGAGCCTCCAAGTCACTCTCACTTTGTAGATTAGATTATAATTAATGATTAAACGAATGAACTTGAATGCTGAGCAAAGTGTGATATCTACATCGAAATGCCTAATCATAAGGTGCCTACATTTGGAGACTCTTTGTTGTTTTCATGTCCAATGTTTGTCGAAATTTAACTCGTGTTTCGAAATGAAATAAGATATTTTTTCGATGGGTGGTTAGGGTTTGAATCCTACACCTCTGAGAAGTTTGTCAGACTTCTCAATCAATGGACCACCACCCCATTGGCGAAATGAAATAAGATATTAATACAACTGTACGTTATAAAATTAAGAAAATTACTACAAATGTCAATAAAATATAGATATAAAGAGAGAGAGAGAAAGCATTGAAGGGGTGACCCAAAGCCGTGACATTGTATCGAAAGCTAAGGTCTCTTCCATTGCACACGCCCAACATCCCACCTAACGCCTACCAACGACCACCACCTTTTTCATCCACGCACGACTCTCCATTTCACATGTTCCTATCCCACCAAATCTCTCTTCTCCGGCCTGAATTTATAGATACTTATAAAATAAATGTAGCTATACCCCATATTTTCAAAAAGTGCCTTACTGGAAAAGGGTTAGGTTATAGAAATTATAACATTTTTCAGAAAACAATCCGTAAGTGAAAATGAAATGTGTAGTTGGTTGTAAGAAAAACAAATGAAAAAATAGGTAAAATGAGATCAAAATTTTCTTACAATTTTCTCATGAAAAAATTATTTTTCTTTATTTTTTTTTCGCAACCAAACGAGGTCTAGAAAACTACTTTAAAAGAAGTGGTGTTGATACGCCGAAAATCGGTGCGTAATTAATGACGGAAAAGCCCATCCTCTTTAGGTGGCAAAATTCGATTTGTTAGATTTATTCGCTTTTACGGAAATACCCTTGAACATTACTGACTTTTGTTAACATTAGTAGGAGCATTATTGGAAGAAAACTATCAGTCACACCGATTTCCTTTAAAAAAATATGTATCAGCATGTCACCACACGACTATTCTGTCCAACTTTTCCATTAAAAGAAAATTTTGAAATAACTCTAATCACAAACCTCTAGGGAGTGGTTCATGTAAAAATGATTTCTTAAGTAGAAAAAAAATTCAACCGTTGATTTTTTTATTTAACTCTTGATAAAAGTCAGTTTTTAAATAATTAAGTCATCAATGATAAAGTTTTAATCAAGTGTCAATATTTCTTCACACTTTATTTTATAATAATATATATGTGAGATATGTTCCCCAAACCGCTATTATTAAGTTATTAAGTATTTTTGAAGGAAGCGACGTTTAAGTAGAAACAATTTCCACTAATAATTGGTCATCTACAAGTACGCTTTGAGGCTGTTCATCATACTTACGACTACCCTAATAACACATTATTACATTCATCATAGCATTTGCTACAAAAACAAAATAACACATCAAAATTAAAAATAAAACAAAACAGAAACAGAGCATCGATCGTTCATCTACGAAAAAAAATATATGGATGAGGTTTAGTCTTCGAAGCCGATTTGCTTCCAAACAGAGTCACGCACTCGGCTCATATCTCTCCCCTTCAATGTCCTACCAATCCCCTCATGCACCGACAGCGACGCGCCTCTCTTTCTCGCCAAATACTCATGCGGCGCCACTCTGTTCATGTTTTCCTCCTCCTCTTCTTCTTCATCGCTCTCCGCCTGCACTATCCTCCTCGCTGACCAAGCGGGTATGCTCACCGGCACTGATCTGCTCGTTGCTACCTTCGACCTCATCCTCAATAACTTCACCTTATTATTCTTGATCTTAGAAGAAGAAGAAGAAGAAATGGAGTCGTTGAAATAGAGATCCGACTCTTGGAATTCCAAGTCGTCGCTGCCGCTGGAGACGTGTAGGTTTTGATGGGAGGTCGGGCGGCGGAAGAAATCGGCGATGGGTGATGAAGCCATTTAATTGAGATCGAAATGCTTGCCTCTCGGGTTATGGGTCTATATATATATATAGTATAAAGATGTAGTAGTAAATGAGAATTTGGATAAGCACAAAATTATTCTTTTTTATTCCACGAGGCGTCGTCAGCTCATAAACAAACTACTCCAACATTTGTTTCATTCTTTTTCTTAATTACTCCGAGTACTATGTACGAAAAACGCAGAGCTACACGACAAAATATGTAACCGTAGCTATTTATTCCCCTGCTTGCATCTTCACGCTATTCCTGTGAACCTCTTCTGCCTTTTTTGTTCAAGATTCTTTATTTTTACCCCCAAAGAATCAATTCCCAAACAGAAATGTGATTATTAATTTCCGGATGTGAAGCAAATTAGGAACTGCCAACATTTGTTTGAATAGAAGAATAATCAGATCCTGATTGTCAACATTCCAATAATTCGATATTATTTTTTTCAATAATTTATCAAATTTTGGAAATGAAAGTTGATTATTTGTTTCCACGTTTTTATGAATATAAAATTATTTATTATATTTATCTAAATTCAAAAGGTTGGCATGTCACTGCATGTAACTTTGTAGGAATGTAAATTTTCTGTGTTTAAGAACCATATATTTTTCTTGATTTTGCGTGTTTAAATTCTCCTCCCAAGTCT
>JAWWMW010000724.1:33162-44772 GCA_035048345.1 Echeveria elegans
GGCTGGCGAAGGGACTGGCCCTTAACCCAATCAGACCTCTCCACAACCGGAGACAAGTTAAGAAGAGAAGCAGAAGCAGAAGCCATTATTTCCTCGACGGTAAAGTCTCAGTATCCTTTCACTACTGCTGATTTATTGTTATCTCTTATCACTTCCTACAAAGACTCTAATCACCACACATGCATATCTCCTCTTATCATGTGTAGGTATTTATACAGCTCGTAGCTGCACTGCATGGATCAGTATATTTGAAGTTTGAGGCTCATGTCCGCTAGCCATTCACTGCTTGACATTTGACTTGATAAGCTTGTCTACTGCCTTGACTGGACTTGTTTTGAAAGTATGGCTGCTGTTTCTAGGACCTTCACCACCATGAGTTGCAAAGCTCTCCAACAGACATGATAAGTTAGTATTGTCCCGTTTCAGCAGCTTGTTTTTTGTCTCCACTCTTGCTGGTGTACGACATCGTTTCCTGCCACTAGTTCCAGTAACAAAATTAAGTTCTCCATTTTGAGGTTATTCCCATTCAGTTTTTTTTGACAGTGGGACATCTGCATCTTTGCATCGTCGACAACGAAGATCGGATTTGAGAACCCGCTGGATGATAAATTGGAGGAAAACTGCTTGAGGAGCAAGCTAGTCATGACTTCACCCTCAAAAGATATACAGGAGGTTAGTTGGATTTATGTGTTTTATTTTTCACGTGACATGCTCCGTTTGATCGCGGAAAATTTCTTTTTAAGATTTTTTCATCAGAAAGTTGTAAAAGAAATTTGATCTTATTTGATCTATTTTTTCCTTACAACTAAACACACATTTCATTTTCACACAAAAAATTTCTTTAATTTTTCCTTTCCACTCCTTTTCCCCCGCAACTAAACGGGCCTTAGAGAATAAAAATGATAATATCAGGAACTGAAATGAACAGAACCTGATCAGAATGTGAAGCTGATCATCTCAATTAATATTTCGCATCGATTTATTTGATAAAATATCAATGATTGTTGTGCTTCAAACTGATAAAACTTATACACATTTTTATGAGCAGAAGATATACCAACCAAGCAGAAGAAGTTATCAGCAGAGCAAACGATAATTTGGGACAGCAACAAGTCGAGTTTCTCTTGGCGCAGTGAGTCCAAACATGTCATCCATGCTAAGCTCGCTAGGCTTCATTCCATCCGGCAGCTCCCACTCAAAACAATGCACTAATCGTGCCACCGTCAACTGTAAAGCATACAGTCCCAGCTGCATTCCGGGGCACGATCTCCTTCCTGCCCCAAATGGAATATACTCGAAGTCACTCCCTTTGAAATCCGGTGAATTAGCTTTCAAAAATCGTGCAGGATCAAATTTCTCCGGGTCTGGCCAGGCTGATGCATCCCTTCCTACAGACCAAGCATTTACCATTACCTCGGTTTCAGCTGGGATGTAATACCCAGAGATAGTCGTGGCTTGAATCGTCTCGTGGCGGAGGATCGGGATCGGTGGGTGTAGCCGTAGTGTCTCCTTTAGTACTGCTTTGAGGTACGTGAGCTTGTCAATATCAGACACTTCGACCTGTCTGGCTTTTGTAACAACCGTGTCCATCTCGCTTTGTACCTTTTGCAGATGCTCTGGGTTTTTCATCAACTCAGCCATCGCCCACTCGATAGCCGACGCTACCGTCTCTGTCCCACCAAACATCACATCCTGATCGGTTCACACGAAAAAAAGTCACGATAGAAATCATCAGCATTTTGTTGGTGCACAAATAGTTTAAAAGCAGAACATGTTGCATACCATGATGAGCGCTTTGATGTTGTTTTTGGTGAACTTAATGGGGTTCTGCAACTGCTCATCCTCCATTTTCTCATCTCCAACATTTTCAGTGTAGAAAGCCATCATCTCATCCACCATATCACTCTCCCATTCCTCCCTGGACTCACCCAACTCCTTCCTTTTCCTTTTCTCCGCATGCTCATCGATGATCCTGTCTATGAACCTGTCGAGCGACTTGCGAGCCAGCTCCAACCTCTTCCTGAACTTCCTCCCGCCGATGATCCAACGCATCCATGGAAAGAAATCCGTGACGTTGTAGGCTCCGAAAAGTTTTGAGAATTCTTGCATGATTTTGACAAACTCCTCTTGTCCATGTTGCGAATTGGATCCGAATGCGGACTTATACGTTATGTTTCTAGTTAAGCAGAAAACCAGCTCGCCTAGATTTATAGGCGAGCCGGTGTTTCGCTTAGTGAATTGGACAGCTGACTCGACCTCCTCGCCGACGGCCGCCCATGACTCGGCCCGTTTACGACTAAACACTTTCATGACGCATATCTTCCTCATTTGCCTCCAGAACGGACCGTAGTTCCCAAAAGCCATATCAGCCCGATCGTACGTTAAGTAATTAATAGCCACCGTGGCCGGTCGATTTGCAAAAATATGATCCTGTAGTTGCAAGACTTCTCGCGCCACATGGGGTGTGGATACCACGAGCATATGCTTGTGACCCATCTTTAAATGGACCAGTCCACCGTGGTCTGTAGCCAATTTGGTCAGCCCACGATGAGTAAGTTGGTCCATTATATTCATGTTACCTACGAGCGGATAACCCTTCGGTCCCGGCGGGTACGACCGACGACCAAATAGTGTAACCATCCATACTAGCGAGAGGAATGCAAGGAGTGTGTAACAACATGTGGGATTGTGGAGAAGCTCATCCAATGAACTTACCATGATGGGTTTGTTCATGTTGGATGATTGATCATTTAAGTTTAGATGGTGTGTGTATTTATATGAGAGTTTCTTACCAAGAGATGTATTTCGTACTAGGGTTGTTGGGGGTTGGAAATTTTAATTTGTATGTGGTAAAATGAAAGGTCGAATATTTTTATTTATTATGTGAACATGGAATATTTTCAGAAGTTTATTTAGCAATAATAACGTAGTTTGTACTTTGAACAGAATCTCTCCCCAAACAACTTCATAAATGACATTACGAAAAACAGCATCTGATTTATTTGATTTTTTATCAAAAAAATAAAATAAAATCTAAATACAATATATAGAAGATGTATATTTTTTCTTTGTAGAAATCAAACATCTTACTCATATTTCCTCATATATTTTTTTCCATCTCAAAATTTTCCACGAACCAAACGAGGCTAGCAATTTCTATTATTAATTAAAAAGTCATATTGGCTACAAAAAAATCTACTTGATCATCATATTATACCATCATTTTCCTCATTATAAAGCTTTAACAATTTGAACCACAATGCCAATCAAATACCGATAAGTTGTTTTCGACTTTTTGTAAATAAAATCACTAAAGTATATACTTTTAAAAAAAAAAAATTGAATGCGACTTACATAACTTCTACCAACATGACCAGTGACATCTATTTCGCGAAATTGAATGGCAGACTCAAGACCACACACAAAAAAGCATTAATCGTACAATACGTATGTTTCAGTTCAAACGATAATGTTCTGAGGTTTAAACCACATATGCTTCTTTTATCAATTCAAAATTGACTAAGCTTTGTAAACCATACAAAAAATGATGATTTTCTATATATAAATTATTTGACAAAAAGTTAGATGTTATTGTTCAACTCTAGATCATATGGTCATCATAGAATGTACAAGTATTCGAATTTGCTAATGATGCCTAATCTACAAACTACATTTGATAATTCAACTCTTAATCAATTTTACGAACCCGTATTAACATTGCGAATTCTTCAAGATTTTTTGCGCTGTTAAAATATAAATAACCAGTCCAACTGAACATTAAGCTATACGTACATTGTGGAAATTTCTGTACATTGTGTAAGGCCCCGTTTGGTTGAAGGGAAAAAGAAAAATAAAGAAAAAATTAAAGAAAAACTTTGAGTGAAAATGAAATGTGTGTTTGGATGTAAAGAAAAAAATGAAAAAAATAAGCAAAATGAGATCAAAATTTTCTTACAACTTTCTCATGAGAAAATCATTTTTCTTTAAATTTTATTTCTCCACTTTTTTTCCACAACCAAACGGAGCCTAAAGCTTCAGATACTTGAGGATTCTTAAAGCTTCAGATACTTGAGGATTCTTAAATTATCTAAAATCTCCCTCTTGTTGTGTGTGAATGGGTACAATTGAGATAAAATACTGTGAATTGAACATTACTTGGAGGACTTGACAGTTCATATCATACCTTCCTGGAAAATAAGACTTAAGGTAAAGCAGAGTTTGATAATCCCATTGACTCCGCAACTTCTCTGGAGGAGAACCTGTCCGCTTGTGCCTGAATGCATAAGGTAACACCGGTCAACTTTGTAATGCTCATCAAACCAAGACAGGCAATATACCATTGATAGCCTAATATTCAAATCATAATAACTCAAGCACCACAGAAATTTATTTGACCAATGATTGTACCTGGAGCCGGTGTAATAGATACATCAGAAAAAAATGAACGAACACCTACAAATAAGGTTTGGTAAGAAAATCGTATTCACTTAACTGAAAAATTACACAAGCTTCTATCAAACTCGATTTCTACAAAAATAAAAGAAAGTTGTGTACCAAATAGCAAAGTAATGAAACACGAGCTGTTGGATACCGCCATAGAAATCTTGTCGCTCTGACAGCCCCTTTATCTAAGAGTTTTACTGCTTTCTGCAGCTGCATTAGGACGCCAAGTGATTAGACTACAATGCTAACTAAAAGTACTGATGAAGAATATTGCACTTGCTACCTGCATACTTGCTGCAGCCATATGGCGGTGATGCAAAGGAAGAAGAGGCCTGCAGACATATAGACAAGAAATTACTCATGGAATCAAGGGATATAAATATTAGGTATCAGTCAAGGCGGCAAGTTTGGAGCTGTTTATGTCAGTTTTACATACTCAAGAGTTTTCAAGTCGCTTTCGTCTTCCCACGATGACGATGCCCGTCGTGGAACTCTACTTTTTTCTGCTTCTGCCTGTGAGATGAAACAACAATAAGTTGGCTCATATCATATTGGCTACACTCAAATTGAAGGCCATTTCTGTTCTTGGAAAAAGTAGGAACTGATAATCAAACCTGAGATTCCTGTAACCGCTTTATTTCCTTTTCTAGTTGAAATTCTGCAGCAGCTTTTTCGCTAGCCATTGTTTCCAACTGTGTTTGTTTGTAGTACTATACAAAAGATTATAAGTAAATAATCGAGTAATGAGCATTCAAGGCTGTTATAAGGAATTCAAAAGGGTCACATCATACCAGTAAATCAGTCAATTCACGATAGCGTTTCTCAAGTTCCATGTGCTCCTACAAAAGTCAATTACAAAATAATCAATAAACATAAAGTCTATGAAATTTACATGGTTCTTGAGCATGATATAGCGATTAGAACCTAATGACCATCACTTTGAAAGAGCGACTGACTAGCAGATTATGTAATACTGATCTTAAGCTGGAACTTGGGTCTCTTTTGTTTATTTCTTTTTCCAGATATTACTGTTTATCTTCAAGATAAAATCACCTGACGTGAATAATGTTCAGCATCTCTCTTCATGGCTGCCATTTCAACTCTCATTTTCTGTACTTCCACCTGCAACATGAATATCATCAGACTAATGAAAAATATTATTCATAGACAAAAAATATGAAAGTCTTACCTCTAAAGCGGAAAATTTGTTCTCTGCATCTCTTTGTGCTTGACGCGCACATTCTACTTCTTGCATCGCCTGGATCTTTTTATGCAACAACTTTGTTAGTAAAATAGCCAATCTTATACATCAAATATCCGAATAGTAGCTTTGATTCCTTTGACTTGTTGGTGTTTTTTAATGTGTACCTGGATCAGCTGATTTGCGTCTTCAGGTGTCTTTTTTTGACTTCGGCGGGCACGGGCTTCCATCTCTTGCAGCTCTTGATTCAATGTAGCGCATTCAACCTGCACTTCAGTTCTCAAACCCTATTTATCTCTAAAATAACAACAATGTTTTGCCAGCAACTGAAAAAATAATCACCTCGAGAAGAGCTATTTTCTGCTCGAGATCGGTGGCCTTCAAGGTCCTCTCATCAGCAATTCTCTACAAAAGTAGAAAATATACAGTAGATATTTGGTGCCATTATGGATTTTACAATATGACATAAATCCTACCTATGACTGCAAGAAAAAATAATTGTTAAACTGACTGATCAGTTCAATATGGTTTATACTTCATGAGCTAATTATGGCTTTCAGTTAGAAAAACTGTTTGATCAGGTTTAACTATTTTTTTTTGAAATGAATCCAGCTAAACCGTCCAAAAATTTGTATTTTTTATCCCTAATTTGTCTAGTCGCTAATCTAATAATAATTCTAGAGCATAATGAATCAGTTGAAAATGAAGAGAAAAACTAAAGGGTTCCTTCCCTGATGCAACTCAAAAGAAAAACAAGGTTTTGCTTGGAGCTGAATCGGGTTTACAAACGTTCATTTTTAATATGTATTTGGTCATATGCAGATCAAATAAATTATATACATGTAATCCAAACAAAAATAAGATGAAATCACGAACATTGGTTCGGTGAAATAATACAAATTCGTTTCAGGTCATTAAATTAAAAAGTATTCGAGTCGGAAAGAAATTATGGATTAGGCCAATCAAAGTTAGTCGCCACTATCCTTATCTACTTGTTGAACAAAAAAATGCTAAAAGAATAAAGATACAGAAAGATTCGAGAATCATCGCTCATCACGTAAACAATCAGACAAAAGATTTTTCGAGACTCAGTTATGTGCCTGCCGAGGTGAGGTTGCGGGTAGGGGCGTTGATTGTCATCCATCAGTCATCACACTTCAAGTTCGCAACCCCACCCAGACACGGAAATCCTAACTTGAGAAAACATAGCTACTCTCCAAGTTGGGAAAAAAAAATCAAGTCATCAAATAACGAGCACTCACTTGAATTCTTGCTAGGGCTGTGGAAGAATCAACTGCCCGACGTTCTAATTCCACCTCCCTTTCCATAGCAGCCTGTTATTTGGACATCACTCTTTAAATGTGTTTACAAAAACAGCAGACATCTTGGAAGGGGATTTGGGTGCTAACCATCTTTGTAGCATTATGTGCTACACGCTCCTCCTCAGCTTTCCTTTCTGCAGATGCTAGTTCCTCGCGCAATGCCTGTAATTGGGACGATGGAAAGAGAGAATATAGAATGACTGCAATATGATGAACAAAGTCAATAAAAGCAATAGTGAATGGATGAGGACTGTTCAGAGTTCAAACCTGAGCCATTCTTGTTTCCGCCAATTCCCTGTTTCTCATAAGCGCTTCCATGTTTGCCTGTTGTAAACATGTGCTACAATAACTACTCTATTGAAACTTAAAAATATCTCAAGGGCTTGATATTGTGGTTAAGCACTGTAAAACACTGGGCACAGTTCGATTAGTACCTGTGTAATTGTGTTCCACAGTAAATATATTGTGTGCTTCATGAAAATACATGAATAAAAAATAATAGTAGGGATAAACCCATAACATATACGCTGTTCTGAATACCTGTAATGATGCCAAATTTCCTTCGGATATGGCATTCTGTTTCTTGAGTTCATCAAGGTAGCTAACAAGAGACTTTATCTCAGAGTTTTTTGCTGTCAAGGCATCAGCCATATTTGATTCTACCCTAGTAGCTTCTAACTTGCTGGCAGCAAGTTCTTGCTGAAGCTGCTTCATCCGGTACTCTGATGATTTACTTAATTCTCTCTGGCATGCAAGCAACGAAAACGATTAAGCAAGAATAAAAGTCATTTTAGTAAATTATTTCAATTTGATTATTGTACTTCAATATTCCTAAGAGTGTCACCTCAGCCATAAGAAGCTCCTCCAGTTGCGCATTTTCAGATTTGTATTCTTGAAGGCGAGAAGAAAGTCCAGCACATACCTATAGAAACGAGGAGTCGAGGACAACTTAAATAACCAGCAGTGTCCGGGTCTCCGGGGTATAGATGATTGTTTACACATACAGAGTTGATTTCAGAACACAAATGTCAACTGTTTAAAACCAAAAACACCGTCTTTTCCTGTCAAAGCAATTGCTCTCATAAATGTTTCACATTTACTATGTTTGATCGCAGTTAAGGTATTTTGCAAGAGAAACTCTATGAACACTGAACATAGAAATAGTTACAAACGAATTCATCTTAGTTTTTGAGTCATGAACTTCCAGAACTTACCCTTGCAAGCCTTGCTTCTTTGGACTGACCACTGGAGTTGGTGCTTTTAAGAAGGCCTTGTGCCTGAAATAATATCGAAATGAACTCATAGGTACTTAAATGTTAACCTCAAAGGACGAACATGACATTTTCGTCCACAATAATAACCCTAAAAGCTCTGATGGATTACCTCATCGAGTTGTTCCTCGACTACTTTCTTAGAATTATCAACACGTTGTCCTTCTTTCTGAGGAACAGATACTGGTTCAAGTTTGCTTTCGCCATTGTTTGGGTTTTCACTGTGATCACCATTGGAGTTCACTGTTAAGGGTGACACTTTATTGTGAGTGATTTCTGAAGACACATCAGCATCTCCAACGCTGGTGCTTTGATTAAAATTATCTGTCTCTTCCTCCGTGGCTCCGAGCTCTTGTATTTCAGGGATTATATCCTTGTTTTGGTCACTAGAAGATTGGCCTCCTCCAACCTCTCCCCAAATGTGTGAACGGTCAGATGTTCCCATAGTATCACTAACTTCGACATTCACACTATCAGGCTCATTTTTGTCTATAATTTCCACATGAATGCCAGATGAAGGCGTAACCGCATTGCCAGCTTCTACGTCAAGACTTGCTTCCAATTCTCTTTGTTTGCCTACTGTAGAATCGCCATGTTTACTATCATCAGCTTCAATATGGTTCCCGATGCTTTCACTATTGATTGCTGATTCTGAGATAGTCACTGCCTCAGGTTGCTCAGAGAGCATATCACTAGTTTCAGGTGTTTCTTTTAATTGGAGTTTCTTTTGAGCCTGTACTGAAATAAACTGGAAGGAAGACTGACAAAGGCTTTCAAAGAAAGGTGTAAAGGAATGCAACAGGTACCTTTGATTTGGACTTTGACGTCTTCGGGTGTGTTTGTTTTCCAACAGGAGCTAAAAGGTTAAAATACTATTAATTTTACACGTGTAAATGAAACAACGCATTAAGTAACAAAGTTTGCTCAATTTTTTTTATATTGTGAGTTGTGACAGAAAAGGGTCAATATTTTAAACTGTAATACCTTGTGTCTGCGTATTACCCTGCTCATCGACCAATTCATTCACAACTTTCTTGGCTCGACGATCCATAGTCTCAAGAATATCTGATAAACATAAACAAGTTTATATGCTTGCAATCAGGCCATATTAGTTGCCTGATAATTAACAGCATGCGGCAATTTATGGCATTTCCTAATATAAATGTACGCTCAGTTAAAAAGACAGATATTTCGGAAAAAATTAAGAAAAAAATGAGTGGCATAAAATAAGTGAAACAACAAGACCTTGTCACTCTGTTAATAGATAAATGATGGCAGTAATACTTATAGAAAAACTCGGTCATCTCGAGAGAGATAAGAAAACAAATGGTGATGCCCCTCGATAGAAAAAGTAGTATCTTCCCTTCACAAATGGAGAAAATACGAATGTTGATTAGTGTTCCTGAGTCTACCAACATAAGGTAAAATCCTCTAACCAGATAAATTAATTGCTATGTGGAACCGCAACCCTAACAAATCCAAATCACCTGGTCGCTACAATTAGAAGCTCGAAGACAGAACACAAGAAATAACTAAAACGTTGAATTCGTAGCTACGCAATATCACAAATTCCATTCAAATACGCTCTCCAAATAAGTAATGTTGACATTACATGTCAAATCCACAGACCACAACCCACATTGTTAGCTATACCTTACCACCCATTATATCTTAATTGAGTATTCTATTCGTAAACCCTAGGCTCCCAAACTATCATCTTCTAAGGATAAAAAAGTAGCATCATACGGTATCAAAAAACATATCAAAGCATCAAAAGGCTAATGCTTTAGACGCCCAAACGGATCCAGAAGAAAACAAAACATACCTTCAGCTTTTTTAAACCACTCCATATTTGAACGTTGATTGATATGCGGTAGAATTTAATGTGGCAGTCACCGGATCAAGGAACGGATGAGGCACGAGGGATGCTCGGCTCGATCTATCAACGCGAAAAGCGATTCATTGCTGTTGACGAATTGTTGTTGAAGGAATAACAACGTCTGCGATGGTAGCGGAAATTCTACTCCGGTGAAAGGTACAGGCGATGGTGACGTTGTCAGTATGGATCGGATCGTGTCGGGTCGTACGTAGCGTGTAACACAGGTTACGAATTGCGATAAAGACGATTGCCGATTAGAGAGCCCAGCCCACACGTTCTTCGCTTTGGGCCAAATAAGAAATCTTGTGGGTTTCTTCTATGAATACACGCAATACTTAACTATTTTATTGTGGAAAAAATGAGAGACAGAGTGTTGTTTCGTTGGAAGGTTGATGACATATTTTAGACAACTGACTGAAGATTGCAAAAGAGAGTCTACCTAAGGCTATACAAAATAGAGTATCAGAAGCCAAGCAAGATAGAATATTTTCTAATTGCGCGAAGTATTTCCTAAAATAGATTTGAAGTCATTGATTATAAAATACAGAAGCAACGGTTTTTAGAAATTACTAAAACATATTTGGTAATGAAGATTGTTTCCTAACCGAATTAGACTTGGCAATTCGACATCTATAAATAGAGGGCAAGTCTAAAGCCTTATAATCAAAATCATTCGCACGAAGAGGAAAATCCATCTTGTAAAAGATTGATCGAAGCTCGCACACCAAGGGATTCAGAAGTGTTTGACCTTTCGAGCGATAGGTTGTAGCTCAGGAGCATCGTTCAGGAGATTGGTGATCTGTCCAAGTAGAGAGATTTTACGACCTAAAAGATTAGGTAGCATTCACAAAGAGTTAGTGTAGAAAGAGGGATTCTTGCATGTATCTGACTCATATAAAGTGAATAAGAAAAGCAACTAACACAGAGAGTGCCCTAATAGTTGGACGTTCGGTTTCAAAACGGGTTAACAAAGTTCATATGTTTACTTCTTTACTTCTGTTAGTTTATAGATCGACCTACAAACATATCTGTAGAACCCACTGCAATGCATATGGACCTGATCTACCAAGCCTTATAGAATAACAAGTGGCATAAAGAGCTTTTTTTACTTAACACAATGAGTAAGATCCGTGCGGCTGGAAAATGAAAACTCGCGGGGGAAACACGTTACAAGACCACCATTGCTGGAAGGACACACCTATGGGATTTGAAAATCCAAGATGTGTGTGTTCCTTGTGTCAATTAATGAATTGGCATGTATGGTTGTGGAGACAGAATACAAAGCACTTGTAGTCAAAGATACTGACGGGCTGAAGAGCCCTTTGTTGTGGACGGGGAATGAAAAGAAACTTGTTGCAGAAAACTCTAGGGCCATAAACGCCATAATAACTACAGTTGATGTTGAAAGCTATTGATAAGTGTGTTTTATGTCTATTATTTAGGCATATATCTGCACATATTCCTCTCTTATATCATTTAAATGCAGTCATATTC